>JAYMSZ010002412.1:0-12061 GCA_036897665.1 Pelargonium citronellum
AAAAAATGTTGGTCATGTGCTGGGCACATGACTGATTTAATGGAATATTCCGTTAAATCTAACGGAAAAATTGGACGAAAAGATGTTTGGTAAAGTACAGGGTATCCAATAGTTAAATTCAAAAATATAGGATATCCAAGATTAAAAGAGGTATAGTGGTAGTTAGGTGTAATTATCCCAAGAAATTATAAATCACAATATTTGGTTCAGACTTGAAATTGCAAGTGTACAAATTAAAACCTGACCGCCCCGCCGCTTTCTTCTCCGTCACTCGCCGCCGGCAATCGACCTTCTGCAACTCGCAAACCCTAACCACGAAAATGGAGACTGTAGAATCTGCCGCCCGAGAAGACGACAGCGTTTATTTGTCGATTCCTCGCGGCGGTCCCATATACGTTCCCAATCTCGTGGGTCCTCTCACTCGCGTTCCTGACTTCGAGTCCTCCGTTTTCCACGAACTTCAGGTCCTCGTCTTCTCAACTTCCCGCTCTTGAATTATGCCTCTCGAATGCCAGTATTTTTCTGGGCTAACATCAATTTCGGTTCTTTGCAGAGTCTGGAAGAGCTACTGGGTTCGGATTCATCCCAGCCTTGCGACGACGACGAGGATGATTTAGATATTTCGTATGTTCAATCTCTTTGTATAGTTTCGATTTTGTTTTTGTTTTATCAATGTTTCTGAAATAGAAAGTGAAATTTGGATTTTAATCATATGCAGGGTTGGTGAGCTCAAAATTTTCAGTGAAGAAGAGTTGGTGGATATGGCTATGAAGGAAGCTTTTAAGGTTTGTTGCAACACTATCTTATAATGAGTGGCCGTTTATGTTGCTTCCCCTTGTGGTCTCTGACCCGCTTGCTGATAGATATTCTTGTAGCGGCCCACGTGTGGAAGAAAAATGCCTACACGTGATGGGGAGGGCCGATTTATAAAGCCACCGATTGTGCACTTGTAGAGCTCACCGTTAAAAAGAAAAATGTGAGACTCGCACGTGAGGGGAGGGTTGAAGTGGTGACTAAAAGTGTCCCACATTGGATAAATATAAAGGAAAGTGGCTAAATATAATGGTGCAAGTGAAACCCTACTAAGGTTGACCTTTTAGTAGTGGAAGCCCGAGCCATTATGTTTAGCTCATATTGAAATTTAACATATAATGAGTAACTCATTTACTTGTGTCTGCTGTGTTTATTTCTTAATTTTTGTGTTTGGGTGTGTTATTGCAGGGGGAAGGTGATGACCAACATTTGTTAGAATGTTCTCAGAAGCAGTCTGATACGAGGTAAGTAGCAACGAATTTCCTACTTTTCCTGAGCTGTGGCTGCTTGTTCCTGTGTCAATGGAATGGATTTATGATGTTAATTATTTTATTTTTTTGAAGTGCATTGTTTTTGTGTTTTTTTTCCCCAGTTTGTCAATGAAAATATAAAGAAATTGGTGTAGTCAAGATCAGATACCTGTTGATTTCATGTCTGTATGTGTTTACTCTTTCATCTCTCTTGTTTGAGGTATGTGCTTGGTCTGTATGCACAATAAAGTTACTTTTTTTTCCTCGTTTTAAAGTATTATGTGTAAATTGTAATGTCATGTTTGGATGTCTAAACTCAAGTCTTATTTGTATAGTTAATATCCCTGATGAACCCATATGCGGAAAAGGTAGCTACAGGAACATATAGTGGTGGAAGATGTTTTAAGGTGGTGGCATTTGATTGAACCATTAAACTGTTACCATGCCATTGATTTTGGTGGTTCCTCTGATTGTGTCTGCTGGCTCAATTGAAGATGATAGCTTCGTGTCTTCCATAAGATGGTTAAATCCGTGCTAAATTCTATAACTATGCCTTCGCACAAAAGGTTTATCCTGAGATTAGTACTTCAGTTATTGTTTCCATGTATTTCTATGAATCCTGTAATTCTCTTCTAGATTCTCTTCTAGATTCTCTTTTCATTTTGGAGACTATTAACGTCACTTCTTGGGGTAAGGATTGACAATCCGCACTTCACAAACATGGGCTAGGAGCTGCAGTTGTCTTCCTGTTTGGCCAGCCATTATTTATATTTTTCTAACTGCTTACTGACTCCATACCTGAAATGAGAGAGTGAGACTAGTGTTTCTTTTTTCGTTATATGTCTGCAATTTGCCAAGTGTAAGCATACTGAATGATGTGGTGCTATGCCAAACTTGTTATTTTTTTTAATTGTTATTTTTTTTTCAATCAGAAGAAATGATCCTGGAAAATCAAGCAATGGGCATGTTCGCTTGGAAAACTCTGGAAGAGAAGGTGATGCTTCAGTTCCTCTCAAGTCCTCGAACATATCTCCTCCTGAGACTAGCTTGGAAAATCTAGGAAGGGGAGGCGGTGCTTTAGTTCCAGTTGAGTCTTCAAATGGAACTCCTGATAATGGTTGCAGTGAAGTCCCAAGTATACAAAAATCAAAGAAAAGGAAGAAGACTAAACATGCTGATGAAGTATGCTGCCACTTCAAATTAAATCCTCTTTATACTATAAATTTCAATATAATCCTCCACCTTTGAAAGTTTTCGCAAGATTGAAAGGATTGTTCATATTCTATTTGTAATCTGTGGGTTTTAGACTTCTGTTTATGCGTAAATTCAACATCCATAACATGTGGGGTAACTGGGAGTATTGTTAAACCTTAGGGGCTATTACTGAATTTTCTCCGTTTCTTTACTACCCTTGTATAGATTGAATTTGAATGTTTTGTCATCTCTAATGATTTTTTCATTCTTGACTGACATTTGCAGGATGGTTATATTGCTAAGGTTGAGCAACTTGCCAAAATCAAGCGGAAGCAGGACGAAGAAAAAGCAACTGTCAAACTTCATTCATTCAAGTTTGTATCGTGATTCGTGACTTGTGTGGAACTTGTTTAGCAGCTTCTCTATTCTGTTTAGATTTACAAGTTTCTTCTTTTTGTGTAGTGCCACTTGCAAGACCAACGATTGTGCAATTTCATCCTCAGAAAAGACTGAAAGAATGACTTCTCTGAGGTCTACAAATACTGCAATTAAGGTTTGCCGAGCAAAAATATTATTCTTGCTGTCTATTGAGAATGCATTGAAAATAGTCTATAACAGATTCTAACAAGTTTCTTTTTTCATACATCAGTATATTGGTTTGTCTGCTCTTGAAACTAGAATTTGGTTGATTCATATGTACAGTAACTATCCTCTAATTAGTAGGCAGTCATGATTTGGTTTGGTGCAGTTTGTGGTTTATACCAAAATCAAACCCCAAATCTAAACATTAACCTACTTTCTAGAAAACCATACCTAACATTGCTTTTGCTCAAAATTTGTGAGTAGCAATTCCATCCTTACACCAGAAATGATACAAGATCATATTTGCATGCTTGTTTTAGACATATGAAGACAATATGCTGTATACTTAAAGAGCCCTATGTATGACAAGTCTGGCTTTAGCTTGTGCATATAAGTTCCTTGATCATTCCCTTAAGTTCATTAGACATGGATATGATGTTATTGAAACAAATAACTTGGATTCACTTGTTCTTTTTAATGCATGCAGGTGAAGGCATCATCAAGTTTGAATGAACACACAAGTGTGCCATATCCAGAAGTTCTTCTTTGCATTGAGGTTTACCATAGCAGAAAAACATGGTTAAAGGTAGAGCAAGTACTTTGTTTTCTTAGAACAGTATAATTTACATGACATTAAATGTTGTAATCAATAATAGAAAACAGCAGAAATATGAGATAAATAACATTCAATTCTCCCGAGAAATATATTTATTATAATCTATACGAATGTGTTTTCCGACGCTTCATATTTCTCATTTGTTTGTAGACTCAAGAGTTTTTGGTCTTGGGAAAGCAATCTTTGACTGAACTGAGGGATGGCATTTATTGCTCAACCGACCAGGTGATGCAAAAAGCTAACCAACATGATCCTTCGGGGTATTTCCTTATAGAAGTAAGCTTCCCCCTTCCTTTTCCTTAAACTGAAAAATTATCACTATTTTTTAATTCAATGCCTGCCTATCTATACACAGGATGTGTTTTACAATGACATGAGGGATCCCTCTGCTATTGATTATTCTGAGCCTATACTTGATTGGCTTAGAGACTGTAAGGAAGATGCTCTGAAGAAATGGGAATGCATTACTACCGGTGAATTACAGAAAAAGCAAAAAGCAATTATAGGCGACATAACAGACTCACATTTGCCTCGATTTAAAGCTCTTCACATGCACAAGACACGGTTTTGTGACTTGAGATTTCGACTTGGTGCTGGATATCTCTACTGTCATCAGGTGCAGTTCTCTGTTGCCTTGCTCTTCATGCTTCATGTTTCTTAAAAGTAGAAGCTTCATTTTTGCACTTTACTTGCATATATTGCTCTTTTAGTTGGTCATTACTTCAGTTAAATTCCTGAGGCATTGCCCACACCTATATTGGAGATCAAGATCTTAGATGCTGAATGGTTCTGGATTATTTTTGTAACAGGGAGACTGCAAACACACAATTGTGATTAGAGACATGAGGCTGATTCATGCAGAGGATGTAAACAATAGGGCAGCTTATCCAATTCTCATTTTTCAAATAAAATTACGACTCCTGAAGTGCTATGTTTGTAAGATTGCCAGAGCCGAAAAAGTGACAGTCGATGACAAGTGGGCACCTGAGAATCCTTGCTATTTTTGCAAAAATTGCTACTTTCTCCTTCACTACTCAATGGATGGGTCTCTGCTGTATTCTGACTTCTCTGTGTATGATTATCATCATGATTAACAAGATAATATCAATTCTTTCTTTCTTTCTTCTTCTTCTTTTCAATATAGAGCTGTTGGGGTTATAAATGAAATATATGTTCTTGCTCTTATTTGGAAGAAGAAAAAATATCAGTTTGGTTAATAAATAATTCTTAAATAATTTTTCTTACAAGTATGAGTGTTTTTGCCCTTGATTCATGAACATGCAATGAAGGAAGTAAGACAATATTTGCAAAAAGACAACATTGAAGCATAATCTGAATCATAGAATAATAGCTATAACTGTAAATTTTGGAAAACCTCCAATGTATTGTACATGATTTTTCAGGCTGCTTCAGCGTCAAACCAACCAGAAACCCAATGTGTATGTATACTTGTAGCACAACAATCCTTTTTGTTGGTTGCCTCCTCAAAGCCTATATCCATGTAGATGCTTAGCCCATCTTCTAGCCATGTAAGGATCATGGTAATCCCAACTTTCAGCACTGCTAGTCCTCCCTCCAATAATATTCACATCTCTTCCTGCAGATTCTGCACCATCTTCACTTCTCTCTCTCTTGTCCCCCAAACTCACCACAGCTTCTCCTGTTCTGATGAATTCATCGACCCCACCTTCGACGTAGCTGTACCCGACGCAGATGTGTCCCTGGTCACCCAAGTCTAACAAAATCCTTTTCTCTTCGCCGCCTCTTAGTTCCCCGAGCCTGACGATTCTTCCCTCCTCTCCGATTCTCAACTGGATTTCTCGAACTACCCCTCCCAAAAGTCTTGCCAAGTATTCTTCAAATTCGTGCATAACAAACCCATTAGATGTCCCAAAGCCAAATCCCACGTGAAAACGGTGGATTGGGACAGGCACTTCTGTGTCAAATGGATGGTAGGATCTTGTTGGGCTATCGGAAAGGTGCAGAATGCAAGACTCTGGATTCTTGTGAGCTCGATCTTCTAGTATCTTTATCCCTTTCTTGAGTCCCTCCATCGGATCTGCTTGTCCCATATAGAAAATACGGTCTATGACTTGTAAAGCTGTTCGCTTTCCATAGGATGTCATGCGCCTCAAGGGGAAAATACGAGCTGCAGCAGATGAGTGGGTGACAATTGCCAGACGGTCAATGGGTCGCAGTGAGAATACTACTAAGGCCATTGATTGCTTGAGGAGCCTCAGGTGTGGTCCATTGGGGCTAGCAACTAAGACCAAGTCAGTTGCCCTCTGATGTGCAAGTTTTACTGAAAGATAGGCTCTGTTTGAGGCACACATATATGACATTTGCCCATTTGGAATGAAATGATCTGGTGATGGTTGAAACACTGACGCTGAGCTCATCAAGTGATGTAAGGTAGGAACTCCACCACCTCCACGCGGATGGTACAAGGTTCTATGGTGTAGGTTAGGAGTTGTATGTGGAATAGGAACCAGGGAGAGATCAAGACGGGGATGATTTAAAGTTTGGTCAGGCTCAATGGGATCGTCATCGTCATAGCGAGCAGAACGGAGGAAGGAGCGTCTATGAACCCGGAATGTAGCGATTGAATCATCAAGGATTCGTAAGATAGGGTCATTTTGGTTGCAAGACATGGAACAAGGTGGGTTGAGATTGCGAGGAAGCTGGGTCCAATGGGCACGACAGATGGGACAGGTGACACTTCCATGGCGGACATTGGAAGAGATGCAAGCAAAATGGAATGCATGAGAGCTCTCAGTTGTAAATATGTCTTGGCCTGGGCTGCAGCCAGTGCTGTAACTCAAAGGATCCAAGCAAATTGCACAGATATTCTGCCACATGATAAAGAAAAGAATGGTAAGCCCAAAAGTAAGCATTCATAACCAAATCTATTCACTCAAAGACCTTTTGAAGGACTAAAGACAACTAAATCCATTTGTTTAAGGAAGTACATGTAGATCTTACCACAAAATCATATATTTAGTCACTTAAGCTGAATAAAATGAACCCTAAGAAGCAGCTTAATATTCACCGTTCAAGGTTCCAATTTGAGACTTGGAGATTTTTCCAATTATTTATTAACAAGGATTAAAAAGTTTACACAATATGCAATACTTTGAATTCTCCATAGGCCGGTAGAAACTATGATATGATTCAAATTATTAAGAAATTCAAGAAACTCCAGGAACAAAATATCAGAATTCATGTGATGATGATAATGTGTGTTCGCAAACTGGAGTTTTTCAAAGTGGGGCATGCCCAATACTAATATTGGATTCTTTACCAACGGATTATATTATCATGTGCACTCACATGCCATAAGTGGTAGCAAGTAAACCTGGTGAGCACAACCTCGAATTCTCCAGAAGATTAAATAAAGTGGGTCTTGGTAAACCATGGCACAAAACAATTATTATCCTCGTGACGTGTGGAAATGTTGATTCCCAGAATTGAAAAATGACAAAAGGTAGATGTTTGTTAATGGAGCAAGAAGCTAAAAACAAGCAAGAAATCATGGCAATAGTGGGGAAAAGAAAAGTTGAAGACCCATCCATCTAAATGCCAAAAGCAAAAGAGATATGGACCCATTTGGAGTTTTATGCCAAACTGCCAAATGGAAATTCATGTATAGTCAGGAAAGCTATGAACAGAGTTGGGCTAGGTTAAGGAATGTTCACATGTTGCTTAGTTTGAAACTTATAAGTTATAACCTATAATGGGACAAGAAGATTTGTCAATAGTGATTCAATTATGTTTCTATGTAGATTAGTGTTACTAATACAAGTAGATTGCACAATGATCTTATCTACAGCTCTATCATAAACATTTACCAAAACAAACCCATTTCTCAATTTGAGTAAATCAACAAACAAACAAACATTCAATTTTTTAGGCAATTTTTACCATAAAAGAGTTGAGCATTTTACTAAACAAAAGAACTGGAAAGAACATTTGGGTTTTACCTTATTGGTGGTGGTGGTGGGTTTGTGAGCGGTGGTGGTGACAGTGAGCTCTGTTTCATCTGAGAATTCTGATATATACCCTCTTTTTGTGGGAGAATGAGCTGATGAGCCTGAGATCTGCTGCAATTGCCCATAATGAAAAACAAAACCACACCTGTCATCATCTTCTCCTTTTTGCCAAACACAAAATTTCAAAAACAGAAAATGAACCCAAATGCAAGGAATGGGTTCTCTCCAGAAAATGCATCAGATTAAAAAAAGATGGAAACTTTTTGACACCCAGATGAAAATCCCCAGTTGGGTAACCAAAAGATTGAGCAAATGTTTCAAGAATCAAAAGAAAAGAAAGAAAATAAAAAATGGGTTGCTTACAGAAGAACCAGAGGTGTCAATGGCAGATGGATCCACCATAGATTGTCTGCGAGAGAAGGACCCGCAAGCTGCAAGAACCATCTTCCTGGCTACTCTTTTCAGTCTGGAAGAGGCTCCTCCTCCTCCTCCACCACCCATATTGCAAACAACTCCTCTTTTTGTTTACACCTTCAAATCCTTATCTACTCCTACAATTTCTTGAACTTTCTCAGTCAAATGGGTCTATAGGACTTGATTGATCATTGTAATAAAGACCCAGAAGCAGAGAAATGAGAGAGAGAGAGCAGACAAAAAACCCTGAAAAACTCAGCAATCTGCACAGCAGTTGCTTGCAGCTGCCTCTTCTGCTATTTACTTTATTATTGTTCTCTTGTACACTACACACAACACACAACACAAGCCTTGTACACTAGTAGAATAGTACTAGTATTATATTTATATACAACATGATTCCTATTTTCCTACACAAAATATTTTATTTTTTATCAAGAAAAGTGTAAAAAATAGTACTTATTATCTGCCACTATATAATTATAAAATTTCAGTGGAACCACTTTTTCAGTTTCATTTCTCCATCTCTCTCTTATTTTTTTACTGTTACTTCTCTTTTTCCTCACCTTTTATTTTCTGTTTGTTCCCCTTCCTTACTTGGTCATCATAGGTATTAGTGTAAAATTTTGTTTTATTAATTCCAACTACTGTTACTAAACAATATACAATTCTGTTTTATTTTTGTTTTTGACCAATGTTTAAAGCCTTAAACACACATGTTTAATGTTTCTTGTTTGATTTTGAGTTGAATGAGAAATCTGAAACTGAAAGGGCATTGTTGTTATGCAAGAATATAGTATAGAGCATTTAGTAGATGTGGGTGCTAAAGAAAAATAAATAAAAATCATTGTGTAGAAAAGGATTGATCATTTATGTTGAATGTGATTTGTGAACTAGAAGAGCTTGAAATGGCAAGACACTCAACAATTGGCATTTAATGTATGAGATATAGGAGGTTGAGGACTAAACAGATGTGGAGAGACCAAAATGTGCTGTAATTGAATTCAATGCAATAAATAGAATGGTGAACAACCGAAGCCAAAGGTGGTCCAAACTCCAAACAATAGAATTTTTTTTTTCAGTAGGAGTTCAAGTTATGGGGATTTGCTTTTACAAGTAAGTTGTGTGAAGTGCGATGGCAAAAAGTGAATTTAATTTGATAAAAATAATATAAGTCAAAGATAGAGTTCCCGAGCAAGAATGTTGCAACACGGTACAACTCACAAAACGGGTTGTGACATGCTAATCATATTTACTCAACCTGATTAAAACATGTTCGAGTCGATAAAAAATTACTTCAAAAGTAGATATATAATTTTTATCCATCTTGTCTTTTTATTTTTTATTTTTATAACTACCGATTTATATTATTGACAGTACTAATACAACGAGGTCCATGTTTCGCAAAAATCATTCCTACCTAACTGCGCTAACTTATGAGCACTAGACACAACTCGTCTAGTTGCTCATTTACAAAACACACCCAAAAAATTTGCAACTAGATTTTTAACATCCTCCCCGCTTGACCAGACCTCCGCCTCCTTAAAATGTTGTTGAAAAATATCCCTCAGAATTTGGACTGTCAGCTTCAAGACTTTAGCTCTGAGTTTCTTCCCAACTGATTCCCCACATGGCTCCGACACAGCCCTCTTCCTATTGGCTGACAGCGGGTTACTTTCATTATCTGCTTTCACTACCCATACCTGAAGAGATGGGTTTGATTTTGATCTCCAGCCGCCTTATTGATCACATCCAATCTGATTTTCTGTTGCAAATATTGCTCAAACTCCTCCCACTGCTGATTTTCATTTCTCTCTATTATGTTCCTATCATGCATGATTTTCTTCTTTGGTCTTGGTCCTACAATAAACCTAGTCTTAATTGTCGAAGAACGAACAACCTCCTCAAACACAAACTCTTCTGGCTCCATCCTTTGGGACTCATCTTCACCTAGAAATTGGACGGAGGAACTATCATCACTAGCAATCTGATTCTAAATCCATGGACCCAGAGGAACCGACTTTCCTCCAACAAATGGATTTCTGGACGAGCCTTCAACATTAAGGGTGAGAACCCTAAACTTGAACAACTCAAAATTCTCTACCGATACATTATAAGACTCTTCACTTCCTGAAGAAAGCACAATAATCAGAGCCTTCCCCTCCCTCAACCAGGACCATCTTTTCTATGTTGCAAGCCATTCTCCGAGGAAGGACTATTGGAAAGCCCAAAAGTTGCTCCAGCAAGACATAACTCATTCTTCTGGCAATCCTTGCTTCAACAACATGAATCACCATTTTACATGTGTATGCAGAATGACCAACCATACAGCACTTGACACATAATTTAAAGACTCATTCATAATGAAATTGCACCTAGGCCCTACCCCGTTGTTACGACTTCAGGTACTAGCTTGGGATTAGCAGATCCTCAAAATTGATCCATACTTTGACTCTCTGGAAAGAACATCTTCCTTCCCTATCTGATCTCTTGTCTACTTCTAAGACCGGACCAATAAATTTGCATATATATTCTGCTAGATCCGGATGAGCATAGGCAAAGGGATGCCATGCAACTGGATCTAAAAATGAGAAATGGGGGGCCCAAGATTGTGATGAGAAACAAACAAATTTAGAGTCCCCACAACAAGGAGAGTTCCAGCTACATTCCAAGGGTCTTCTTCTAGAACTATGGCCGCATCATGAGGGTTAGAAAAAACAAGAAGATACTTTCTATCCTTGATGCTTTGGACCTCAAAAGGTTATATCAGCCTCTAGAGGCCATGAAGCAAGAAGTTCAGGAGAGAAAAAGGAAAAGTTGTGTTTGCCAACGACAATCACAATAAAGGAATATTGAAGATTTGTTGAATTACAACTGACAATAGGATGAGTACAAGCAATTTCCCACCCTTTCCTGGCGGTAAAGGAAGGAACAGAAGCCATAATAGAAACTACCAAGACAAACAGGACCACAAGAGACTCAACACCAACTGAAATAACCTTATACTCTAAGAAGCATTGACACCAAAAGAATCTAAAACTTGTAAATGATAAAACAGGACACCAATGACACTAACCCAAAAAATCTTCAAAATCAAACCAAACTCACCCAAACAAGGGCTAGTAATCAAAAGGAAAGACTCTAAAGAAAGAAGAACAAGAACCTAACTTATTGAACATGACCAAAACCAGACTCTAGAACCTTAACTTCAGATCATTTAATACATGCAAAGGAATGGTAGAAGAAGATGAAATAATCGAGATTACAAGGAGATGAGGCAAATAAACTCGAATGACCCAAGTTCAATGACTGTCGATAGGTTGCTAGAAAGGAACACTCCAGTAATGATTGCGCCTTGAAAACTGAAAGAGGGAGATGAAAGGGTTACTGTAGCATACAATACCGTGACATGCAACATCTAACACTAGTAGATAATGATGTCTAATTCCGTAGAGCTCCACTAGAGAGAAAACTACGAGGTTAATAATATTTTATTTTGCATGCCCATTTTTTTTATACAGAAAGGTGCCGAAATCCTTTCTTGCAACGACCTAAGGGACCTTACAAGCAGGGGCGGATCCAGGATGATAATTTAGTGGGGTCACAATATGAAAATTAACTATTAAATTTAGCGATTTTAGATCCAAAAATAAATGTATATTCTACCATCTTTGTAAATATCATGAATAAATTACTTATAGTTAAAACTTTTCTATTAGCTTTTTTTTTTATAAAAAAAAAAATCTTCCTCTTCAATATTTTGTTATAATAAATAGATATACATATATACAAAATTTTGTTGAGTAATTTACTTTTATAAATATACATTGGTCACAAAATTGAAAGTCTATATATTACTATATATAAACTATTATTTACAAATCAAATTTACATAATGATGATAAAACATAAATTTATTATCTAAAATTGGGTGTTTAAAACATAAACCATAATTTATTAAGAGTATTGACAAATGTCACTTG
>JAYMSZ010002413.1:0-12060 GCA_036897665.1 Pelargonium citronellum
GAATTTCTGTGAATGCTTTCATCCATGCTTGTGAATCAGCTATCTCTATCAATCTCAAACGACTCTACAACTTTATCGATAATATTATTTCTTCAATATCATCTCGTTCATGTTATGTTACGTTATTTTCTCTTCTTTCTTAAATATTGAATAAATTAATTTTCTTTTCGATTTTATATGTCAATTAAGAAATATGACATGTCTACTATTTTAATTTATTTAAGTGTTGCCATGTGGAATTGATGGGCCTTCTTCAAAGCTAGCCATGAATCTTTGCCCCCAAACCTCTCTTGTAATATTTCATTCAAAGCCATAAATGAACCAATGAAAATGCATTAAACAAAATGAGAATTACGTGAATGATAGAATATTAGAGGTCGGACCGAAATGAAATTCATCTGGAAATCGATTCGAATTAAAAAGAAACAACACACGAGATGAACTACAATAAACATCTATCTTGGTAGGGGTCTTCACAGTCTTCCCCGCATCCATCTCAAATATCTTAATGCAATGGCAACATTTTCTCCAACACAATATCTCAATATATTGGGAAATCATTTGTCTGGTTACCCTATGACGTATTTGGCCAGCTTGCAACAATCTTTTCTTCAATGAAAATTTTGAACACATGGATGTAACAGTTCAAATATGGTCATTTTTCTTTCACTATTGTTTCAACCAAAGTCAAGACTGGCATAGACTCGCCATCGTGGGACATCATGACATGCGAGTAAACCCCTCATAAGCGTTAGCACTAGTGTCAGCTTAAATTAGCGGAATCGTTTGACACGTCATATGATACATCAGCACACTTGACGGATTCCGTCAGCCTATTTGACGGAATGTCCTTCTGTCAAACAATTTGCTCGAACTTTGGACTAAAATCGATCACTTTGCTCAACTTTGGACTAAAACCAAACACTTGATAGTACAAGGACTAAATCCAAACGTTTTGGATAGTACATGGACTAATCCTAACCTTAATCCAAACAATAAAGACATTTACGAGTTTGTGCACAATATCACGAGCTAAATATTACTCGTATTGATTATTCACTCACTCTTATGCACTTTTATTACATTTTCAAAGAAACACACACCTGAAGGAGCCTTAGTCACGTCACATATATGTAAATAAATTGTTTAATTCCAAAATTTATTAGAAGCTAATGGAAACTGGAAAGAGATTTAATTATTTCAAAATTAGTGTTTTACTAGAATAAGTATTTTCTAATTTAAATATTATGTTTGGTTAATATAATTTGACTGTATTTCTTATTCCTAGTTGAAATATACTATTTGCGTCTATATATAAAGATACATCTAAAAAACAATTATCCCAAATATATTCTCGTCTCAATTTTTCTTTCTTTCTTGGTATTGTTAAATTTTAGAACATTTATTAGATTTTGGTTTCTTGAAAGTTGAAACCACTCAATTTTTTTTAGCGGCGGCAAGATATTTCAACGCTCTTCACACTTGCCAACTTTTGTTCCTCAATTAATTAAGGCCTAAATTAAAAAATAATAATATAGCATTTGAATTTCTTTTTTACAAATAATTATTTAATTTTGAGCCCAAGAAAGAAGAAGATTGTGATTTGTGAGTAGCTGGAACGTGTAACCAAAACAGTTCACCAACTCCATCATCTCCTTTCAACAACACCACACCAACACCACCTTATATATAAATTGTAGCCATAGCAATAACAAAGCAAATTGATCAAAGAGAAGATGGAGAGCAAGGAAGCACCAGTTTGTGTTGTTGATGCCTCCACCTATGTGGGTTTTTGGATTCTCAAAGGATTGTTGAGCAAAGGTTATGCAGTTCATGCAGCCATCCAGAAGAAAGGTAAGTTCTTGTCTATTATAATAAACCTATATATCATGCATAATCATCGACCATCAGGGCAAGTGGTTTAACGCGCTTGAACTCTCGAGGTCTCGGTAGAGCCTCAGTGTTGATAAGTTTACTGATAAAAACAACAACCATCTGGACAAGGGGCTTAACACGTACACATGATCCGGTGTTGATATGTTTGTTGATAGAAAATTAAACAATCATCCAGACAAGTGTCTTAAGACGCTTGATCTACTTGAGGTCTCAGGTTGAGCCTCTACGTACGTTTGCTGATAAAAACAACAATCATTAGGACAAGTGACTTAAGGCGCTTGATTACGTTTAATTTGTTGATAAATAAAATAAACAACCATCCGGACAAGTGGCTTAATTAAGGCGCTTGATCCAAGCTCCAGTCTCAATGTTTGTACGTTTTCTATCATCATGATGCATATTGAACAGTGATCTTATAATATATTGTAGGAGGAGGAGAGACAGAGCTGGAGAAGAAAATAAAGGAGATGGAGAAGGTGGAGGAGAGGTTGGTTGTGTTTAGTGTGGATGTGTTGGACTACCAAACCATTCTTGTGCCTTTCAAGGGCTGTTGTGCTCTCTTTTGTTGTTTGGACAATCCTGATGGCTATGAAGTAAGTGGATTGCCCAATTCTCATGCTAAATAATGATTCTTTAATCTTCTTCTTCTTCTTCTTCTTCAATTTGTTAACAATTTGTATATTGTTGTTGTTGTGGTTTTGAATATATAGGAGAAAGTGGTGGACATGGAAGTGAGAGGAGCAATCAATGTGTTGGAGGCAAGTGCACAAACAGAAAGCATTCACAAAATTGTCTTCACATCTTCACTAACAGCTGCAATATGGAGGGAAAATATTTGCTCTCTCAAGGATGTGGATGAGAGGTCTTGGAGTGACCAACAGTTTTGCAGGAAATTGAAGGTATAATTATATTATTGCTCTCTCACTTTTAGTTCACAAATTTTAAAAATAGATTTCATATTGGTATCAATCATATATAAATTTGAATCTTATTTTTTTTTTCTGATAAATTTTTATTCTGTTTGGGACAAATATGATTCAATACATCAAAATATTTTTCCTTTGTTCCAATATCCCAAACTTGAACTTACAGTGTCATCACAAATATCAGTTGTAGTACAAGGTCATTTTAAATATCAAGTTAGTGGTTTAGATTCAACAATGTTTACAAAACAAATTTATTTGTAAGCAATGACTTGGGGCAGCCGTAGTAGACAGTGTCACATGTAAGTTTCTTAAAACTTTACTTCATACTATTAAAATTTAATAATTTTAACAAAAATGTCTTGGCTGGGGTAGTAACGCCCTTCTTCAACTTAGAGCGGTCACAAATTCTATCAACTTTTATGTCAATTGTTTTAAAATTCTGGCTCCCCCAATATAAGATGTGTAAATTTGCAGTTGTGGTATGCTGTGGCAAAGACGCAGTGCGAACAGGCGGCTTGGGCGCTAGCAATGGACCGGATGCTTAACATGGTTTCCATCAACGCCGGTTTAGTTGTTGGACCCGAGGTCACTCGCCTAAACCCTACTTCTACTATGTCCTATCTAAAAGGAGCACCCGAAATGTACGAAAATGGAGTCCTTGCATTCGTAGATGTCGAATTCCTAGCGGATGTCCACATTCGAGCTTTTGAGGATGTTTCAACCTGTGGGAGATACTTTTGCTTCAATCATACAGTAAATACAGAGGAACATACTCTTCAGCTTGCACAACACTTGACCCCTTTGATATCAATGCCACCTAGGTATATATATATACTATATATAGTAAGTTGTTCTTCAGATCATACACCAATAATTTGATATAGTATATATTTCATTAATATTCATTTATATGTACAGGTATGAATGTCAAGGAAGTGAAGTATATGCTGAGAGGTTGACCACAAAGAAACTGGACAAGCTGGTGGGAACACTTTGTTACTCAAATTAATATATATTTATATTCATCTTAAATGTAAATATATCTATAGTTTATAGTTGCTATTCAGTTCAAACCACTGAAATTTGTACTTTTCAGCACCACCTTTAAATGTTTTTTTTTTTTTTTTTTTGTGTTTTATTATGATAAGTGAGAGATATTTCTTTAATCTATAGACGTGAAATCCAATTTTACAATTTTCGGCTGAAATCCATAGGGTTTTATCCTTGGTGATGCATTTGTTCTGAACGGGTCAAATTGGACGTATTAGAGGTGTTTTTTATCTTGTCTATATATTAAGTGTTATATTCTAATTCCAAGTTCACTTGAGCTTTGATATGTGAGCTTCGAACACATGGCCTGTGCGAGGCACTACATCAAAAATAGAAACTCCAAATGCATTTTAAGACACCGTCTCAAGTATGAGAGTAAGATCTCGGCCGAAAATTACAAAAACCAAATAAAATTCTAGAGAGAGAAAATGGAGAGAGTGTGTCAATGCAAATTGCGTAACCATTCCTCTTACAATGAGGGGGATGGTTATAGTTACTAGCCAAACTCACAACATGTCGTCGTGTGGTTGGTCGTTGATGATCTGAGGTCCACTTCAGGTGTTAGAGCTCTAACCTTTTGGGCACACCAACCACGAACACCAAATGAGCTTAAGATATCTTATAAGTCTTTTAAGTATTACAAGGAGGAATGGATGCCCTAAGAACCCCTGTATTTACCGCTCAGGATAACGCTCTAGTATTCGAGCGAAACAATACATTGTGGTGACAGGCCGACGAGGTGAGTATCCCTGGCGGTGGGCAGACTTGTTGGAGTTCTGATGAGATGGAGATGCTTGATGGAATCCTGGTGCAACGGGAGCCTTGGGACTCCTTGGGGAAACTAAGTGTTGAGAAATGGAGACGAAACCTCTGTAGTTGATTCCTTCGCAATTAGGCTCTTCATAATCGAGCTCTTCGAATATAAGAACTTCGGAGTGGAGTACTTTGTAAGACCTCACTTCCCAGTGTGATGTGTGCTTTTTCATAGGGTACAACATTACAAACAAACGGGTAAGGAGCGCGTTCGGAACAATGTCCAATACCAGGGCCGCAATATCGACATTGTCCCCACAACGACTTTGTACATGGTGTGCGACTTTGGAGGACGAGGGTCTCAACGCCTTTGCAACCTTATGCAACACTGCTCACGCAAATTTGTACAAGGTGTGTGGCGTAAAGTCATGGCTTTGGCACCTTACATACTATTCATGCATACTTGTACAAGGTTCGAGGTGCAAGGCCACAACTATGGTGGACGAGGGTCGCGACCTTGACACCTTACGCAACACGTACCATTCATGCAAACATGAACAAGGTCCACGGTATTGGGCTGCGACTTTAGAGGACGAGTGTAACGACTTTGGTACCATACAAGTCCGCACTAACTTGTTCGCGGTCAGCAACATGAGGTGTACATATGAGTCCTTTGGGGGACCGTTCGAGAGGAGTCATCTTCAAATGTTCAAAAAGATTTGTGCCACCTTAGTAATTTCACATTTGGATATGTTCTTTGGAGGAACTTTAGGAGCTCCCGAAGGTTTTCTAGGATCCAAAGACAAAGGGGTCTAGAAATTTTGGAATCAGGAGAACTTGGGACTAGGGAATTTGGAGATAAGGGAAATCGGTCAAGAAGAGTTGAAGTGGAACTCGGGTGCCACACGTTGCATTCTCATGCTTAAACTTGTTATCTTTGCCCGTATACTCATTTTTATTAATAAAATTACATTTACCGAATATGAATGATAATTGTTGTAGTTAATAATGAAATCATATTTACATTGGTAGGACGGTGAGAAACTTCCCACTCAAATTTATCCTTCCATTAAATATAAAAAAAAAAACTCTGTGTCATGTCAAATTGTCAATGTCAACTCTCAAATAGTGTTCTTGTGATATTTCAAAAAAAGAAAAAAGAAAAGTGTTCTTATGACAAAATTAAACGAGTGCTATCTTACCAGAAAGACCACTACGACGTCGTTTCGTATCGAAACAGATAAAATGAATGTGTATTAGTTCCCGCCATAAACATCTCTCGCAGTACGCTAGAACCCAAAATCTCTCTGCAACATCAATGGCGCAAAAAGGAGAAGCTCAAGACTTTACCAATTTGCCTGAAGATCCATGGGGAGAAGTCAACCTCGATTTCATTCACTACTCCATGATCGATCCTGGTAATCTCTCTCTCTCACTCTTGCCCCCAAACATTCAAACAATTTTTTCTAATGATTTTCGGTTTGATCGTCAAAGATTCCGTGGAACTGGATTCCGGAAAACGAGGAAGAAAGAAGTACAAGATCCTCAAGAATCCAGTGTTAATACCGGAGCTCATTATCGAGCTTCAATCCCAACCCTCCAGAGAACGCGCTCTCAGATTGCTCAGCAATTTCCTTGTCGAGGTTCGTTTTTTTTTTCCTCTCTGTTGATTCTGTCTATCCTGTCTCAATTCTGGGTTCGTCGTGATGCTTGGTCTGGTTATAGAGGAAGAGTTGGAGGAGAAATGGGAAATTGGGGTTTTGCTGTATTTTTCACTACTCAATTCTGGGTTGCTCTTAATTGTTCGCGAGAATGAGTGGTGTAGGAGAAATGGAAACTTGGGGTTTTGTTGAATTTGGAAATTTTGTGTTCAATTTCCACTATGCTGCGGTGCAAAACTGGGGATTTGGGGATTCTTGGGCTTTGATTAAGTGGGTGTGCTTTGAAACTAACTGTTTTGCAGTATTCTAAATTAAATTTGAATGGTGCTGACAGAAAAGGGAAGAAGATCCCGAGCATTACCTCAGCACCGCTTGCTTCTTGTATGATTCATGCAGCACAGTGGTCATCTTGTTACAGGTTTACAGTATGTTCCCTTTGTTGTGCCTTTTTCTCTTTAGTAATTTTGGCTGTATGAGTACATAGAGAGTTCATAGATTGCTGTGAGTGAATAGGAAAAAGAAAGAAATTGGAATTCTGGAACTCCTAATTTCACTCTTATGATGGAGAATACAAAAGAATTTTGTTAGACTTGCTAAAATGAACCTGAAATGCAAATTTGGCAGGAGTTGAGTTTTCCATTTCATGAAACCCAGAGAATATATTGTATGAGGATATATTCAATTGTTCTCTTAGTATCGTGCTGCCAATGGACGGAGAATCCAAGGTTCCATTTGTAAGTATTGGTTTAAGAACAGCTCAAGTTATTGGGGAATTAGAAGATTTCAATGATAGAAAATTAGTAAGCTTAAGAGAATGCCTAGGGAGCATGATTTTTTATATAGAACTTATAACACATGTTATTGTTTTTGCTATGTTTTTCCTTGAGGAGCATGCATGGAAAAAGGCTGACTTAGAACTATATGTGAACTAACAACATTGCGTTTTTGTTGATTAATTCCGATGCAGATTGGCTGTCATGTTACAGCTTTATGATATATAAGTAGTTGCCTATTGGTACTTAGGATGGAGGAAAATGGGTTAAAATGCTTTCTGGTTGATCCTTGTACAAATATTTGCCTTGCTTGAGTGCATCTTGTACATTTTTGGTAATTGTGAATTTGTGAAGTTTAAGGATCTATTAAGCTGTTTTTTTTTCAGATTCTGCTGCATAGTGGTGGTTTGGCAGAATGAGACATGCACTGTTTTCTTTGAAACAGGAGGTGGTGACATTTCTTAGAATGATGGTGGATGGAAGCATGAACATAAGAGCATCCAAGCGTCTTACTAATGTTTTGACCTTATTTCAGGTAATTTCTTTTCTTTTCTTTGTATTGCTATTTTAAGCTCTCTTTTTTTTATCCCAATACTTTGCCCACTTTGGGGATAATGGCTTGTTACATTGCAGTGCATAGCAGCAAATGTAGAAACAAGACAGAGATTTGTTCAGTGTAAGATCTCACTTCCTTTGCTTAAAGTCTGGTTTCAAATTTGGCTAAATTTCTTTCTAGCATGATTTAGTTTTTTACATCTGTTTCCCCAATTTATATAGCGTTCATGCCCAACTTTTTGGTTCCGGTCATACTGTTTGAGGCTCCATTGGAGGTCTACGAGAATCTTCGTGCT
Organism: Pelargonium citronellum; assembly: GCA_036897665.1. Classification (NCBI taxonomy): domain Eukaryota; kingdom Viridiplantae; phylum Streptophyta; class Magnoliopsida; order Geraniales; family Geraniaceae; genus Pelargonium; species Pelargonium citronellum. The sequence goes on from JAYMSZ010002413.1 coordinate 7,911, forward strand.
GTTGCCCTATCTGTCATTGCCATTTTATGCCAGGTATGATCTATTATGACATAGCTTATACTTAATAGGTCTTTCTGCGACTTTAAGTTGACATTGCGTAATTGGTTTTCTTATCTAATCTATTTGGTTCGAAGGCTAGAGAACCCACTATCGTTCAATGGGCTGTTGAAAGTAACATGGTCGAAGTCTGCACATGTAGCATAGAGATTGGAAGTGAGCTCTCCAAAGTGGTACAACACTGCTTCCCTTTCCATTTCTAGTTTCATGTATCCTCTACCATTGTTTTACTTAAGAAATAGAATGAAACATGTGAGATGTGACACACAAACAAACCAAACTCTTTGATAAAGAAGTTGAAATTGCTAGAAAAAGGACTTTGAGGGTATAAAGATACATTTGTTTTGTATTTTACATAGAGATTCCTCTGTTTTGTTTTGATGGGTAAAAGAACAAGGCTAGACACAGGACATACAAATTTTGAATATTTGGAAGATTGATGCATGAACAGGAAAGTAATTTAAAACATTAGAAATAAATCTTGTAGGAAACTTGCACTTATCGACACGATGTTATATTGTTAATGACACATTCTTCTTTTTCTTCCAATCAAGGAAATTCAAGTTGAAGATGCTGTACTGGGTGCTGACAGTACCCATTAACAGTAACATGTATTGTATGTCTTAAGCATTTTTGACTGCCTAAATGATTTCTTGAATAATTTTTTTTCTCCTGTTTTCAGATAAGGAGCTCCTACATGTAGTATTTAACTTGAAGTTCGTTGTAATTATGGAAAATTGGAAACTTTTTTGTTACATGCTGTTTTTCTTTTTTGTAGGTCAGTCTTGACATGTTTACTTGTTCATATCAAATTGATTTCAGATCTCCATGTACATTCTTGAAGCCATTCTGCAAGATGGCATGGGGATATCCCACATTTGTAGTCCGATGCATGATAACATGCTACAAGCATTGATAAAAACATGGGATCGTCAGGTATATTGACACACTGTTGTGACTTTGCTATTCTTTCTATCAGATCACTTCTCATCAAATTAATTATTCAGATCTAAGTGTTGCCTTCATTTTTATATTTTATGCTCAAAGGTCACTGTTTTAGCTGCGGAAGAAGACTTCTCTCCTCGGCTCTTGTTTCACATCATTCGATGCTATATTCTTCTGTGCAATCATGTGAGGTACGCTGTTCCACTGAGCGTTGACTGATTATCCAAATCTAATCTGTGTGTCACTGTAGCTTGAGCTTACTACAAGAATTGTTTAATGTTTTTCTTCTAATTCTGTTCAAGCTCTAACATTTCCTTTATCTCCAACAACGTTTGATAGTATCTCGTGGTTCCAAATTTTCATAACCTCCAAAGCTGAATCGTATATATTTTTTCTCTTTGTATCTCAATGGACCATAATGTGAATAAGCCAGAGTTCCATTGCGCTAAATGCATAGAAGATCAATAGTTGAGCACTTTTTGCATGTCATGATAATGCAAGTTGTCACCGGCACAGATTAGTTCCCTACTTTATATCTTCTTTTAAATTAGTGTAACGGTATTGTATGTGATTTAGCATTTACTGAACTTGGTCACTGGTCAGCAGGGGACACAGAATCGTAACACAATGCCTACCTGATCCTATTGTTAATGGTTCTTTTCATGAAACAGCAGAGGTACACATCTTTCTGTTTTGTAACTATAACTTCTATGCTGAATATGTCTTCTTTTCTTTAAAATTCTGTGTTCTGTGGGCAATTCACAGGAGTACCCAGTCATTGGCAGTTTGATTCAACAGCTTCTTCTGATTGTTGGTAAATCTGATCAATCACTCGATCCGTTAGCAGCTTGTTAATTCCAAAAATCAGAAGAAAGAGCTTGTTTGTAAATCTGATCAATCTCTCTCTCTCTCTCTCTCTCTCTCTCTCTCTCTCTCTCTCTCTCTCTCTCTGTAAAAGAGATCTTGAATTTGTATTCGAAGGTTCAGCCTTGTATAATAGGGAGATTAAAGAACTTTGCTTGCTTCTATTTCTCCAGACACATCTTGAAATTTAAGAGGTGTATGACACAAATTTCTGTACAGAAAATAAAATGTGACATGTATCAGTGCTACTTTGTGTAGTCTCACTTAGTTTCTGTCTTTAGAGTATCATCACAGTCGCACAAGAAAATATCAAATTAGACAACAAGAAGAATATCAAATTAGACAAGCTAGAGCAGAAATGTATGGAGATAAAGTTGTAATTTCATTTCATTTCATTATAATCATTGTCTTTGCCATTTTATGATTTCGTAAAGGGTGTATCACAGTCAAAGGATTCATGCATATAGTAGGTGATGACGTGACCCCGAGCATGTAAAGATGACATTAAGACCAAGGAAATCCCGACGTATGGGGGATAGGGAGTTCACCTTGAGTTATTGTGGGTTGGGAGGTCATTCAAGGCCTCGCCATTTTATGATTTTCTTAAGAGTGTATCACAGTCAAAAGATTCATACTTATAGTAGGTGATGATGTGACCCCGAGCATGTAAAGATGACGTTAAGACCAAAGGATGACTAGACAAAGGAAATCCCGAGGGATGGGGGATAGGGAGTTCACCTCGAGTTATTGTGGGTTGGGGGGTCATACGTTACTTGAAATGTTCTATCTCTACATACAATCCAACGTTGTTGACTAGACAAAGGAAATCCCGAGGGATGGGGGATAGGGAGTTCACCTTGAGTTAGTGTGGGTTGGGAGGTTATACGTTACTTGAAAGACAAAGGTGTTCTTTAGGCATACTACTCTAATGTGATACACACAACCTCTAATACAACTTCTGATTCCAATATATATGAGAATGTTCCATCTCTACATAGAATCACACAGTCAAATCATCTAAAAGGTGATCAAGCTAACACACAAAATAAATGAAAGAGCAATACAAATCATAGTCACAATGTTCCAATTTATTTATCAATCCATACCATCATTGCTTGCAATCCACACAAAGAGAATTTAGTTATAATAGAGATAAATGAAAACAAACTATTAATCACAATACTTGAATCCAACATCATCATCAACAAATGGATATTCAATCTCATAAAATTATGAAAAGTTCGACGTAGTAAAACAAATTAATACAATTCAATTTCAATAGAATAAAATTCGGATTTTTAGTGTGAATCAACGTATTTGAGCAATATGTTCTAATGCAATATTACCCGATCGGTTTTCTTGCAATAAAATGTTGATCTGATTAACCACACACTGCTTTTCCAAATATGTCAGCTTTATCATCTCTAAGTCACATTTGACTGAGAAAGAAACCATTGAAATGTTCCTCCATTGCCTTATGTTAACTTAGTGCAGAAAGATTTATTGTCGAAGATATTACTAGACAGTCATAGATTATTATAAATTTCAACAGATAGATAATCAGATTTTTTTCAATTTATGATTGGCTTCTCTATTAACGTGTCTCAAATTATATTAATTGTAATTTCTTCAGTTTAATTTAAATCTAAACGCTCATTTTGGTGAAATCATCTGTTTTTTTAAAATAGACGGCCCTCAAACTAAACAGGTTGGCTTATGTTATTAGTGAACCAATTTTGGCTCGGACCTGTTTATAGATTGGCTTAAGTTTAAAGCATCAGGCTCGCTAAAAACGAGCCAAGTGAGCTTAGGCCTGCAGATGGACGACCCAATTGTTATTTTTAAATATGCAATCAATCAATCAATCGATATCGGTCATTCAGAAAAAACAAAAAACAAAACAAACAAACGATGTCGTTTGAGCAGAAAATCCGAGGCGCAAGCAGAAACCATTGCTTTTGACCATTAAAGGATTCTTCTAGAAGGCAAAAACAAACATCGGATGTCATTAACATTTAGCACACGCTAGTTACGGTCTATCGTCTTCCCCAGACTCTTCCCGATCACTCCATCTCTCAGCTCCACATCACTTTACCAAAAACCCTAATATTCCACACAAATCTAGAGCGAGAATGGTGGTCATAGAACCCGAAGCCTCTGAAGAAATGACCGTCAAATCTCCGGAACCGACACCACCACCATCAACGGCGGCAGCGACGACGACAGCTACAACCAAATTCACCACCCAAACGGCCACAAAATTCCCCCAAGAACCCTTCCGACG
>JAYMSZ010002414.1:0-12060 GCA_036897665.1 Pelargonium citronellum
TTGACACCTTTACAAATCGAAGCTCTCTGCTTCTCTTTTGGTACTCTGCTTTTTGGCTTTGGCGGATCTGGAAATTAAGCCAAAAGTCCACGCCGCAGATACCAAAAAGCTCTCCTCATTTTTATTTTGTTTTTAGCAATAAAATATTTGTCTTTTTTTTATGTTCAATTTAATTGGACACAAATTGAGAGTGAAATGATCTTTTTGCCCTCGTGGAATCGAAAAATTACATAAATGGGTTTACGTTTGAGGTTCTGATTTTTGTGATAATAAAAAATATTTGTGGTTACAATCAGTGGTTTATGAAAGAAAAAAGATTAATTAATTCATAGTTTGGATAATGATGTCTTAAAAATATTTTGTTAAAAAAAAAAAAGCAATAGAGGATCAGTTATAAGTTTAACCAATTTATTAATTCAAATAGCAAATTTTGATTCTGTTTTTTCTCAAATCTCAATATAAATAGATTATGTAGTTGCATTAAAATTTACTTTTTTTTTGTAAATTTCCAAATTTTACATTAATGGGTCACACAGTATTGGATCTCACAATAAAAGAGGTTAGCTCCTTTGGGAGAGATTCCAAGGACAATGGTTCAAGGTTTGACACTTGACAACATTAAAAATGTGAAAATTGCCTAAATTGTTGCTACACATTAGATTTTAGATTTGTGGTCATCTTTCTAGATATGGCATTTACTTTTTCCCATTAATTTTCAACCTACAATATTGATGGTACACTAAAAAGTATATTCGACACCCACAATATCATTACAATACTTGTAGGATTGAGAATAAGATCAAAATAACTCAAAAAGTTGGAAAATTCGGAATTGCATTATACTGACTCGTGTGGACAGAAGGTCGTGTGCAATTTAATGCAATGTCACTTTGTCTAATTGTCCATTACATATTAGATTCATCCAAAGAGCCGCATTAGACATCAACCCGCCCCATGGTCACATGATTCGGTCAATGGTCAACCAAATGGACTCACAACCCATTTAAAATACTGATATGAATCACACATGTCCAGGTTCAATGTATTTGTTTCTTAAATATTCTCCATCAATCATGAGTATATAAGCTACACCCCTAAATATCTCATGGGAATGAGGTTGTACACACTCACACACTTGTTTATAACAATTTGTTAAATCTGATTCATTTATATTCTCACATTGAAGTTCAACACATTGTTATTCACTTATTGTGTGTTATTCTTTTGTAGGATTCAGTTCAAGTACCAAATGAGATAAACCAAAACTTGAGTGCAAACTAAGTGATCACGCATCAAGATCTATGAAAACCGCTTAACAACATCATCAAACCGTTTACGCTCATACAAGAAGGAAATTGCACATCAAATAGTGTTGGAAACTTGGATTCCAATTTATGAGCACTTAAAAATTTACCTATATTTTTGTAAATTCAAATCATATAAAATAAATATGATCAATGTTTAGGTCTAGTTTGTCGTGGTTAAATTGCAAATCAAATAGTAGGAATCCCGCGTGAACCCACACAATTTCACATGCAAAATTCAAAAATTAACCCTTCTTGCAACTCAAAACCCACAATTTGAACAAATCTGTGATCCTTTCTGTTTACGTTCAGATTAAATTTTTCCAACTCGAATCTAAATTGTCAATTCTGTACGAGGTATGATGTAATTAATATAAGCTGATGATGCCATTTATGTTGTCATTTTTAAATTGAATGTTTTGAGAAGAAAATGGTGCACACTACAATATTACTCAATTAAATCTTTGAAAAAAAAAAAACACAGCTAAGAGCCAAATGCATCCAATGGTATGTGCTCACATTAAATTATGGACCCACAATAATATCTTATAATATAATGAATATTAACACATTTTTCTCAATTTATTATTGAATTTGTCGGTGTTAGCTATTGACTAACAAACTCATGACACAAGAGAGATAGTATATAATATTAAATTATTTATTTAATGTATAATTGAGTGTATATTTTCTAGCTATTTGATAATGAATATATTTGTTTGTTTGTTTTGATATAACAATTTCCAAATTAGATGGACTTTGTTAATAATAAAAAATGTTACATTTTGGTCATTTGTTATTAACTTTATTACAAATTAATATGAACCTTGTCATATTGGTCTATAAATCATTCATACTACATTATTTTAATTTGACTATTCAAATTGTGTTATTTTATTTCGAATTGTCATAAGCAACATATCGTTATATTAAATTGATATGACAATTTAATTTTTTTACAATTATAATTTTTTTGTTGACGAGTCAACCACGTGACACTTAAATTAGTTAAATTTTATGTCAGAATTATATAATTGAGAGACCATATTTAAAATTTTTGACGGCAGCTACATAATTCAATTACACAACTTTGTTCGAAATAGATTTCATAATTAAACTTATCTAACCTAAGAGTCATGTGGTCGCCACATCAACAAAAAAATTTCATAAAAAGTTGTCACATCAACCTATTTGAATGATATTGTCTCTTTAACCCTTAGATTAATCTGAAATAACTCATTTCCAGTTGCCTCAACGCTTGGGGGTAATATAGCATAGTTTGGTAATCAGATTGAAATAATATTATATAATTTAAGGATCAAATTGAAACAAAAAATCAATATGGATACTAATTCATAACAAAATAGTCACAACTAATTAAACATTTTATTTTATTTTTTCAAAGAACATTAATTTTATTTGAAGACACCATAGTAAAAGAATAAATGAATATCATATAGTAAAATAGATAGTTTCAATCTCATAACATATGGTAGGCTTAAAGATTTAAAATTAATTTATTGAGATATTAATAGCTACTCAAGGTCAAATACCAAACTATATAAAATAAAATAAATGAATCTGCTTGAGCTTTGCAAATGGAAATCAATTCAATAAGGAGTCAACTCTTTGTGATTGGTCTCATAGGTAAAAATGATTTATTTTCTTTTTGGCCACTAAAAGTGTAGCTTTTGAATTAGCTTCAAATTATGTCATTAAAAATTTAAAATTAAAAATCTCGTACAATCCATTCTTTACACAATATAGTTGACTCGTGAAGATCGACGCATTTATGTTCACCATCAATCTTCCACGAGTCGAACGCTGCCACTCTTGAGCCGACGAGGTCGACCCCGGTGCATTGTTTCCCAAGCCCCGATCCGGCGACCCATCTACCTTACTCGGGTTTTCTCTCGCTGCCAACCAACCCCACCTAACCGACGAAGCCAAAGTCACCACAAATCTACATCCCTCCAAATGCGATTCTGTACTCAACTTTTTTTATAGATGTTTTATTATTTTAAATTTGACACCCGTTGTAAATTAGACCAACATAAATATTTTGAGGACCAAATTGAAACAATAATTAAATTTGGTACAAATTGGGAATAAAATGTAACATGAGGAGCAAAACAAAACATTATTTCAATTTTGAATTCACAGGTTAACATTGGGCTGAGCCCATCATCACTAGTTATGGGCTCGGCTCGAATAAATGAAACCAATCCTTAAACAGACGCGTCCGTGACTCTCTGAGTCAGTTGGGCCGATTCAAGCCGAGTCAGAGAATTTTCCAGCTAAACTCAAACACTGTGGACACACCTTACTCCCTGGATTCTCCTACCTAACCACCAACATCGGCATCGATCACAGATTTGTTACTGCAGAAGAGAATCAACAAAAGAACATAACCCAGAATCTCAAATGGAGCATCAGAACCAAACGAGCCATCAAAGCAGCTCTAAAAATCGCGCCTTTAACCTGACCAAGCCACTTCGTTGCATAGTGAAACTGGGTCAGTTCATCTAAATCTTGAAATCCTCAGTTTCTCAATCCCACACTGTATCGATACTAGAATTTGAATTTGGTTTCTGGGGTTTTTTTTTTTTAAATTTATTTATCGAATCAGTGATTTTACCGTATTCTGATCTTTTCGGTGCATGAACTTTGAGAAATGAAGTTTGTTGAGTTCAGATTTGATTGATGGGAAGCTGTAAAAATTGAAACCCATGTTCTGATTTTATTTGTTTGAGTAAGAAACCATGTGGTTTTGAACTTTGAAGTGACAGTCCAAAGAGGGGAGGTGTTATTAAAAGGTGATGAATTTTGATTGATATTATATGTATTTGTTTAATTGCAGGTGGTGCGGCAATCACTTGCAAAAATGAAATAGAGAAGATAAATGAAGAAGATCTCAAGACGGTTTCTTCGCAGCTGAGGCAAGCTATGAATCCAGGGTCTTGTTCAGGGAAGGTTATTGGGATGGATTGGAGCAAGAGAGCTGGAGTTTCAGAAATGTGTCCTGATGTGGATGATTACAAGGATCAGCAGTTGTTGGACTCGAGAAGCTATATTGTTGTTCATGGAGCAGGTTAGTTGGGTCGCTTTCAGGTGCTGAATTGAATGTCTGTCTTGTTCGTTGTCGATAAATACATTTCGATCTCACGCTTTAATGATTATAGTTTCCACTTTTCACTGCTATAGAGCTGTGCTTTTCTTTAATCTCTTTATGTTTCCACATAAGTAACGGTGCCATAGTCTTTGAGCCTATTTGAATTCATAACTCCATATATATTTTTAGTTCATTGAGCATGTGAAGTTATGGTCATTTCTATGACAATGTTGGTTTCAGGTTCCTTTGGGCACTTTCAAGCCAGCAAATCTGCGGTTCATAAAGGTGGATTGAACCAACCCCTGGTTAAGGCTGGTTTTGTCGCAACACGCATATCGGTAAGATTCTTTTTATTCATTTATTGCTTACAAATCATGATGGAATTAGGGTATCTTGGATCTTATGGCATTTTTTCTGTTGGTTTCAGGTTACAACTCTCAATCTTGAAATTGTTAGAGCTCTAGCTCGAGGTACTGAATTTAAGAGGCTTTAGTTTTATAGATGTTATTGATGTCTTTGTGTGGTATTCACCCCTAGTTCACCGGCTAGCAAACGCCACCCATAGATGGGAACTGACCATGTAATAAATTCAGCCATTTTTATAGCTCGTCTTTGGCAAAAAAGGAAAATATGAACTATTGTCTTCACTCTTAGTTTTTCATGTGCGATCCATTTGCTAAATGAATGTACTCAGCAAAAACTTGATTTGATCGGAAATTCGGAATACAAACTTACTAGTTTCTGTTTGAACCAAACTTCTTTTCTCAAATATGTCTTTTCCATTAAGTGTTCCTTAAAGTGACGAACACTCAAATGAGTCAATTCTTGTAGAAAAATATTGCCTCTCTGGCACAGTAATACCATAGGATATTTAATTTGCATGAAGCTGCTACATGACCACTACTAAACTAATATCTGCTGAACTGCTTTGTCTTAGGGTATGAGTATCTGTCAATTGAATGCTTTCCTTTATCTGCTGTAAGTATACAAGAAGTAGAGCTTATGAGCCTAACAATTATCCGTGTTTCTGTTGCAGAGGGTATTCCTTCTATTGGTATGTCTCCGTTTGCATGTGGATGGTCAACCAGCAAAAGAAACGTTAGAATCATTCAGATACACTGTGTTTATTAAATTATATGCATCTGGGGGCGTTCCTATGTTTGTTTTTCCCTATCACTCTCTGGTCAGGAGGTTTACTATCTGAGCATTGCTCTTTTTTTTCAGATGACTTCAGCTGATTTGTCCATGGTGGCTAATGCAATCGACTCTGGTTTTATACCTGTAAGTTTGCATACAGGTGAATGGTTGTGATAAATGAAGTCAGTTCTAATATTTTGACGTTCTTTTATGTTTCTCTTCTTCCACAAAGTGCAAATGATTACGCGTACTATACTGTCATGGATATATGATGTTAGTTTAGGTCACAACTCTATCATCACACGACTTGTTGAGACGTCATCAGGGCTTAAAAGGTGGAGACAAAAAACACGTTGACGTTTTTTGTTCAATATAACTGATGATTTTGTCAAAAGGTGCATCAATAGCAAATTATATGATTTTCAAGTTACAAGCCTCACCTTATGGTACCGTGTTGGACCTGGAATCGTTATGGTATCATGTTGGACCTTGGACCTTGGACCTCTGGAGGGGGCTGTGACTGACCCTTGTTAGGGCACTTTTTATCCAGACATCTAAATCTGGTGTCCATAATGTTTGAACGGTATAAATAAATCATATTCTGATTGAATTAGTAAATAATTTAAGGATTACCATCTTACGATATCACTCTCAGACCTGCCCGAGTTTCAGGATCTTATTTAGTTGTTGGTTTTGGAGGATTATTGGTTACAGATTATTTGGCTGATATATGACTGATTGCTCATCAGTAGCTCGAGTTTTTGCTCTCTCTTAGTTTGCCCATTTTCATCTCTCTTCTCTTTTCCCCATCATCAGTTGACCTCGTCCTACATCAGTGACGTGCAGGCTATGATCGTATAAGCTAGTGAACAAGTGTTATGAGAAAATCATTGATCATATTGTTTTTTTTTTCCTTAACACATCTTCATAATAAATCTGTGAGGAAATGTTTAATAGAAAACTGATTCTTGCTTTGTAGGTCTTGCATGGAGATGCAGTACTTGATGACTTGCTGGTTTGCTTATATTAGAGTGAAGTATATATCATCTTATTGTTCATTGACTGACATTTTCTTAATCAATGAGTTTATTCTCATTTCAGGGTTGCACCATATTGAGTGGAGATGTTATCATACGGCATCTAGCAGCAGAACTAAAGCCAGAATATGTTGTTTTTCTCGTATCCACATCCCATTGAATAATTTTTATCGACTATCATCTTACATGGACACTAATTGGTGATTAAATAACTTAAATCTAAATGGTTCAAATTATTCCATCTTTTTATGCTGCATATATAGGTTTAATGATTGACTGGGTCTTCAAACTTTGAGAAAATCACCATTTTAGCGATTTAGTCCTTGTACTTTATATAACCCACTTGGGTACCTGAACTTCAACAGTTTGTGGGTCAGTTTAGTCCCTCCCGATAGTTTGACTTATTAACTCTAATGATTGACCTTAGAGAGTCACTAGAAATGATCTTGGCAATGCATTTTATCCGTTTTTTTGCGTCCTAGTTAATATTCATCACAGTTGAGTTGTGAAAGGAACAAATTTTCTATGATCCAACTGCATAATTATGCTACATTTCCCCTTGCTTTTCATGTTTGTCACAGTATTATAGCTATTCCTAGTAGTTTGATACTAGAAATTTGAACCTGTTTATTACCGTCTTGCACATTTAAAACAACACTTCGCTCTTGGTTTCCATTTAACATCATGCATTGAAGACAGATGTTTTGGGAGTGTATGACCGTCCCCCCACAGAACCTAATGCAATGCTTTTAGAGGAGATTGGTAAGCAAATGTGATAGTGTCAAATTGATTAGTTGGTTAGTTATACCGGATGGGGCATAACCAATTTTTCAATTGCACCAGCTGTAGATGAAGACGGGAGTTGGTCAGTTGTTAAACCGAATCCAGAGAATATGGAACAAGGTTAGTGAAAGATACTTCATTTGCATTATTGGTATGATAGTCTATATTAACTCGTGCTTAGTTGTTGAAATGATCTCATCGATGTGCTGACTGTTGATAATTTATTGAAAGAGTGTGTACTTTGTTACCGGTAAAATAGATATTTGATCATTTCGTAACCTTAAATTGCACCGAGCAGAGGACTGATGAGATGCTCGGGTTAGCTTAAGTACTCAAATAGGTGTCTTAGGTAGTGATCTTAGATTCAAGTGGTAGCTTTTGGTTTCTGGCAAGTTTCTGGTTTTGGTATATTACTGTCTTACATCGGGAGCAAGTACTAACCAGGAATCACAAACGGTTAAACATTACTATTTTGCATGTTCTTTATGGACATACGATACTGATTCTTATAGTTAATCTAGTAAATAGACCAATATTTGCTGCTATCCCGATGCCATTGTAAACATGTGATCCTGAACACCGAGAGTCAAATATGTTGAAGAGCTAGTAATTCATGCGTGTTGTGCTGAAGAATAGTTGCGCATAGGGACCCAACATGAACGTGACATGTTTATGAACACAACACGAAGACGAAACATTTAACACGGTAACTAAATGAGCCGTGTTGACATGATCATGAACCAACAAGTTCAACTTGTTATTAAGATTAATTTACAATTATACTCTTAAGTGTGCATGTTGAACGTGTCACCACACGACACAATTATTAAACGTGTTGGGTTCTGCAACACGAACATGTTATGTTAAGGCACAAATTTCCAGTTAGTATAAGATTTCTCGTTCGTTATCAACAGTTAAAATAACGGTAGCAGCCCATGATACTACTGGCGGGATGGAAACCAAGATATCAGAAGCAGCAGCAATTGCAAAACTTGGCATCGATGTGTACATCGTTAAGGTGCCTAAGCCGAACTAAAGTGTGTTCCCATAATCAGTTTTTTTGTTTAACTCAATTTTGTTTTCCTCTTTTGGCTCAACACAGGCAGCAACAAACCATTCACTGAGGGCCATAAGTGGGGAACTGAGAGATGGCATCCCCAATGACTGGCGCGGGACTATTATCCGGTTGAATAGGTAGAAGAAATGCCAATTCGGATACTAGTTTACTACTATTTTTTGAGTTTCGGAGCCCAAATTGCAAAAATCAACTCGAGTTTTCCCTGAGTCTTGCTACCTGGGAGGAGAATGTAATGTGTGCAAGAAGGAAATGGTGAAAACTTTACGAAATCTAATTTGAACGTTCAATCATTGAAACCTAATTAATTTGAATTGTATCATTCCAATAGGTGACATGCAAAAACATTGATCAATAAAGCACATTACATAACAAGACCACAAATACTGTAATATTATAATTATAGATTTCCACACAGATAACAGAATTCACAAACATGTGCACAAACTGCAACTAAAACCAAAAATCGAAACAAACCTAACAATCTTTTTTTCTTCATGTAAAGGAAGTTATGCTTCTATTTCCAAACATGACACAGAAATTGGAAGATCCGACATGAAAAACAAGACACCAAATGGAACAGAAGGACAACATTAACTATCTGTTTCACTTCATATTTTGGAGTTACCAAACCTCCATGCGTTTACCGAACCTCCATGCGTCTACATGAAATCAGGAGAATTACTTGGGGCCAATGTCCTTGAGAGCACAGATCTGCTCCTCTCCCATAGCAGACATAACAGTAACAACCAGGTCTTTACCCTCACCGAATCCATCCTTGATCTGCATAGCCAAAAAATGAATATTAACTTGGCCCAAAAACCTTTGATTCATCCAACAAGACCAAAACAAACTTAGGTTGATAAATTTTTGGAATAGGACTACAAATCAGTCGCTCTCTCATGATTAAATAAAAATCATAATCCAAACAACAATATAACTCACTCCAATTCCAATTCTTGAATAAAAATTATATTCTCGACAATACCTAATTTCATTACCAGCAAGCATTCAAGCATTTCTCTATAATGGAAACCACAGGATCCTAAAATACCAGAGCGAAACCTAACCTGGGTAAGCAGAGCATCATCGGTTGGAAGTCTCAGGTCATCCTTGGTGTTGCCATTGTCAGTCAGCAGACTAACCTAACATGTTATCAATATGGAACAATGCAATAAGTAAGAATTGAACATACATATACATACATACAAACAAACAGACAATGGTAGCTAAAAGCGTCAACATACAAATCCATCCTCAGAGATGTCAATCAGCTGGTAATCAGTACGGTTGACATGGGGAACCTGTTATACAAATAAATACACTGCTTAACGTATTATAAATAAAAGAAGGAAACATAAATCTTGCAAGTTAAAATGAACACAAATAAATTAGCAGTAACTTCATAGTTCATACATCACAGTTGTGGGAAGAGGGAACAATATCCTCAAGCTTCTTGCCATTGAAGATGTCTATTGCAACAAAGTGGCACTTGGCATGCCCGTGCTTGCCAGTTTTGGAAGTGGAAACCTCAACAACCTGAAGCAAAACGACAAAATATGTAAGTATAAATGAAAAAACATTCAAAATTCAAACATGTATTGATATATGTATGAGGTTAATAATATGATATAAAATCGAATTATAGCCACCCCAACAGAGAAAATGAATGAGAAAAATAGCAAATTTATATTATTTAGCATGTTTGTTTCCTTATCGATTGAAGGCCTATTTTTATCAATTTCAACTTTTATTTGAATATCCTAGCAACTTTATTTCTAATCAAAATGGAGCTTCATGTGTAATAGAAATGTTTGGTGTCTTTCATGTTAATCTAAAAGTTTTTCCACATTCAAAGTATTCTTCTTTGTGTTTTCATTCTTTTTTTATCAAATTTGCTCCCCTTTTTCTTGCAAGTTGGTGACTGTATTTGATTCATACCCAACATGGTGGCATGGGAGCTTTAGCTCACTTCGCTGTAATTTGTTACAAAGTTTTAATTGTTTGAATGGTAAAGGGAAACACTAACATATTGATTATAAATGATACAAATTATTACCATACCACAAACCATGCTGCACTATGATCATAAATGAAGTTATGAAGAGGTTCAGACAAGAACTTAAATAAGTACAAATTACCCTACAGAAAATGATAAATAAACATACCAAATAAAAAACAAGAGTTCAACAAATTTGGTCAAAACAGAATCTCTGTTCAACTGAAAAGTTCAGTTTAACTTAATAAACTAAATCTCTATAGTTGAAATGTTCAGTTTAAGTCTTTTTACTTGTAGACATACCAAACAAGTACTAAGGTGTCAGCTTCTATGTAAAGTCACTATATCAGTGAATCACCTGAATATCAAGTAAAAAACAGCGTAAACTAAAGGTGCCAAAAATCAAACAAATATTAAAAAAAATTCCTAACAACCCAACAAGAAAAAAGACGAAATAAAGAAATTTTCTTTGAACATAAAGAGCTATGCAGAAATTACCAATTACAAGTACAGATTTTGTTACATAACTATCAACTGAAAAGCCGATAAATTAATAGAATTTTCTCAGGAAAAAAAAACGAAAAAGTACATTCAACAAACAGGCACCAAACCAAAACATACATAGAAGATAGGTATACGTAAGATGCGAGAAAACAAATCCACAGATCGCCAACATATGACACTATCATGAGCATCTAATACGGAAGAGGAAAACAAACACAGCGAATAAAACAACAGCAATTGAATCAAACAAGCCAAAGACGATCTCATCACAACTCCAGATACACAGAAAAAAATAGATAATTGATACAAACCTTGCAGGGACGGTTCTTGATGACGATGTATCCGTTCTTACGGATGGCACCGGCCTGCATAGGGTAGGTCTTCGAAGCTCCGGCATCGGCCTTAGACTCGAAGTGGTGCTCCTCGTCCGACATGGCTGCTCCGATCGAGCTTCGAAAACGCAGAGACGGAGGATGGAGAGAGAGAGAGACGATTGTGCCTTCCTTGTAGTGGTAGTGACAGCAAGAGAGGATTGAATTGGTTGATCTCTGGATTTATATACAAAATTGGTAAAAACAGGGAATTTTTGGGTCTAGGGTTTTGTCAAACTCGGTACGGAGCCGTTGGATCTTGGAGGGTGTGAACGGCGAGGATCGACTACCGGCGATAATATACGTATGTGTGTGTATGGAATAAAAATAGAATATTCCTTGTGTCTTGTCTGCGTGATAGAAACGCTGAGGCCGTGAGAGACGCACGTGGATGGCTTTGTGTTGTAGAGCGTGTGTCATGTGTGAGATAAGATGTGGAAATTCTGGTTTCGAGTCGAATTGGTTTAATAGTAAAATGAGAAGAATATTTTCGAATCAAATGGATGTGCAAGTTTTTTTTATTCCGGTTTGGTTTTCATTTTTGTATAATAAAATTGATCTCAAAATAATTGGATGAGATTGATTTTAAACGTTTACATGTTTGGATACAAATTATCGATCGTACGTAATATGTTTTGGAAAATGATAAACGAGCGAGATCAAATACGATCACTTGCCAACATTTCATTAAATGTTGGTTGGTTTCTCTACGTACCTCTTTAAAGAGGCGTCAACCGG
>JAYMSZ010002415.1:0-12060 GCA_036897665.1 Pelargonium citronellum
GAATAATTTTGGTGTGTAGTATTTGAGTTTGGTAAAATGTGTGATAATTCATGTGGAGCGGAGACAGAGAATAGGGGTCTCAAAATTTTTGTTTTAATTGAGAATCAGATCTGCCATGGAAGAGTATCATGAATCAAGTGGATTTGAATAGCTCAGTGCCGGAAAAGAGAGAGAAATCGCCGGAGAAGAGAGTGCAGGTGTGCTAGAGAGGAGAGAAGAAAAAATTATTAATTTAAAAATTAGTTGAGGGTATAATAGTAATTTTACATTAAAAATATTTTTTATTGCCAAATTTGCCACGTCAGCACGAGTTAACGGATTTTGTTATTGAAGTTAACGGGAGGGACCGTGGCGGAACAAAACAAAGAAAATTGGACTACTACGGAACACATTAAAATTCAGGGACTAGGTTAGAATAAATTGGATAGTTCAGAGACTAAAATGGATCTTATTCCTTCAATTAAATATACATAACTTTAAAAGTAACTATTTAGTACATAAAATTTTAATTAAAGCAAAATTTAACACACTCTGTTAAATGTGTGCTGATTTAATACAAAACATTTTTGTTAATGTTTGTTGGCATGCCATATTTGACTAGCCAACATAGATTAGAAGAGCATTTTTAATGTTTATCCATTTTAAGAGAGTGTTTTTATCATTTTTCTCTTTGATGTTTAACATCCACTAAAAGGAATGCTTGTAGGAAAGATAATGTGAAATGGTGAGCCTAAGCATTGGGTGTCAATATGGGTGTAAATGAGTCACTCAAGCTCGACTCGCTAAACATTCGGCTCATGCTAGTTATAATTATTCAGCTTGAGCTGGTTTAATTAAAGATTTGGACCAATATTCATCTGTATTAAGCAGATTGCGCGTAACCCGTCAAACTGCCCAGAACCCGAGATTCACAAATTTTTCAAAAATACATTACTCATGAGTGGTATAGGAGATGCGAAGCTTTAGCCTGCAACGAGCGGTTTGGGTTACCTGTTTCCATAAACGTGCGCCTATGAACACCCCCAAGTATATAAGGACGTTATATACAAGCAATTTGTAGTAAGAAAAAAGACTCAAATTCTTAAATCGCTTGTATTAGAGTTTAAAACTAATATTTGGCTTTCAACCATTAACTTAAGCTTTTAGTTGAGTTGGTTATTATCACAGTATTGGTGACTAAAGGTGGACCTGAGGGGACGTGTTAGAGTTTAAAACTAATATTAGACCTTCAAGTATTAGCAATTATCGTTGATAATTTGTGCAGACCATTGAAGATGAAAACAAATAGATTTGGCTGGCAATGCCATCATATACAAATAGTGAGTAGTGACATTGTCTGAGATGAGAGCAACAAAAATAGGTGTCAATTGCATCAGCAATATTGATTCAAATGCTATAATCTCCATTTTCAATGTTGTTAATTGTCGCTACTTCTTTGAGAGACAAAGAAGTTGACATTAATATATTTATATAATCATTCTGATACCCACTACTTAACTATCACTCCCTTGTTTGTTGCTGATCACCATCTTCAATCTTCATATCCTGTGCTGCAGCAATGGAAGGACTACTGTTACAAGACATAGTGATGTGGTGCTGGAATAGCAGGCCTCTCTACAGCCTTATTGGGACTTCACAGGTATTGCTGTGTTGATTTCATCTTCCATCTTCTAATTTGTGTGTGATCAATGATTGAAATTGTGGGTTTCCATATATTGCAGGCAAGGTGTTCGATGTATTGTCTTGGAGTTTTCGGATACTTTAAGAGTTACTGGCTTTACCTTGGATGCCATTGGCATCGGAGAATCCCTCCGGCAACACCATGTTAAGCTTATAATTAGGTAACTCTCACGAATTTTTGTTAATCCCTCCTGTTTGATGAACATGATGAATGCAAAATTATATTTTCGGGTGGTGAAAGGTTCCTGAGAAAAGACAATGATTCTCTAGAAAAGCTAAAGCATTGTGCTTTGCAAGGTTGGAACAAATCCAGACCATGAAATGTCATTATTTATAATCTGCCAAAAGCAACTTTGATTTGACTATTTTTTCTGGGAGTCAAAACCAAGGCTCGATGCGATGTCCTTTAATCTTCTTATTTAGGTCAAGGTAAAATGTTTGAGTCAAGTCTAGTTTTGGGTGTCTGGTGATAGCAGACTCCAATCCTTAAATATATTGTGAGTAGTGACATTGTAGTAAGCAATTCTTGCACTTGACTTCTAGAAACAATTACTTACAGCTCCTTACAGTTTTAACCGCCTCATTCCAGCTTTTTACAGTTTTTGCGATAGTGTTGTCAAACAAGCTCTAAGTTAAAGTGAGACTATAAAATCCTACATATTTTTTTATCAGTAATGGGACATTATACTTGCTCACCAAAATGGAGCGTTACCGTAAACGTCGACAATGAGCCTCGAACTTGAGATCTCTCATAAGAAATTCAAATTGTTTTAACCACTTGGCCCAACATGTCGTTCATAAATAATACATATTATTGATGGGTAATAAACAATTAAAAGAACTAATTATAAGTCAAGTTTCATAAAGTTTTTCTTAGACTTTTTGTGCACATAGTTGATATTAAAGCTCACAGTTCCTTCTATTTAGATCTTGGAATAGATTAGTGAAAATCATTTCGTGTAGCAGCTCAGATGCACGAACCAACCTGGCATTTCCAAAATTGTGGATATGGCGGTAATTTGTGGCGGCCATTGAAAGATGGCATCATCAGTGACATTGTCAGAAAGAAACAGAATAGCTGTCATCAGCACTGATTCAAATGTTGTCAAATAATGTCAAAACAAAACATAAAAAAATCCACTTTATATACCAATCTGATACCCATTTCTCAACTCATCACTACCTTACTATCTTCTTGCTTATATCTTGCAAAACTAACAACAAAGCTACTTGTCTTTCTTAGCTAGCTGCAGTAATGGAAGGAGTGGTTGATCAAGACATTGTGATTGTGGGTGCTGGAATAGCTGGCCTTGCTACAGCCTTGGGACTTCACAGGTATTGCTAGCTCTTAATTAACTTGTGTCTGTTCATGAATCATGGATCTTCTTCTCTGTCTCTGAATCATTGTCATTTTTTGTTTTGTTAATATTGCAGGCAAGGTGTTCGATGTATTGTCTTGGAGTCTTCGGATACTTTGAGGAGTGCTGGGTTTGCCTTATCTATGTGGGCTAATGCTTGGAGAGCCTTGGATGCGATTGGCATCGGAGAGACCATTAGGCAACAGCATGTAAAGATTGATGGGTACTTGTTAATATCTCGTTTAACCATTTTCTTGTTTCTTCATAATTCATCTTAGATTGTTGTCTTTCTTGCCATGTATTGTGCGGTATCTGATAAAGAAAAACACTACAACACTCACGATCAAACGATCCAAACATAAATGCACAAATGTAGCAAGAAAACACCGACAACACGGGAGTTTCATAATCAGAAGTAACATGATCCAAGGAATCAAAAGCATGGGAATAATTATGAGATATGGTGAAAAAAGCATGAAAACCATACAAAAAAAAATTACTATGGATGACTCGGTATAAACATATGGAAGAACAAGTTCAAGTTGTTGATGATATATAGGATATTCCATAAAGATTGAAAATTTTGTTAAATCTAGTTACTGATTGTAGTATATAATGCCAAGGTGCAGGGAATTCTGTTTTCGCCTTTTCGGCCAAGTTACACTGATAAAAAGGTTTCCAGGAAGAGCTAATGAGTGATGACTCTCTAATTAAGCATTATGCTTCGCATTGCTCGAACAAATTCAGCTCATGAAACTTCAATAACATGTCATTTTCTGCTAATATGTATAATCTGCAAAATAACTTCATTAGAGAGTATATTTTCTGCTTGTGCAAGACTGGAATGGGAATTACCAGGAAACTGACATCCAGATGTTTTGAGTTTTATAGGACCGAGACCATCTCTTTACTTTCTGGTCTTCGCACCGCAGAGATGCCATTTACCAGCCAAGGAGAAAAGTAAGTTGATTTTTCATGGTCAATACAGCATACTCCAAAGATGCAAGCGCACATAATTTGATAACTTGTGTCATGATATGTATCAATGTATGTGTAGTGGTGAGTATGGAGTACGCTGTGTGAAAAGGAAACTGTTGATGGAAGCACTTGTAAATGAACTTCCTAGTGGCACCATAAGGTTCTCCAGCAAGTTGGTTTCTATTGAGGAATCTGGAAACTTTAAGCTGTTGCATCTTGCTGATGGATCCATCCTCAAAACCAAGGTAAAACCATTGTGCAGTACTCTATTCTCCAAATACATAACCAGTACTAGTGAGTCACTAACAAAGATCTTATCATTAATGTATCATTGTTTGTTTATCAAAAGGTGTTGATTGGGTGTGATGGAGTGAACTCCATAGTGGCAAAATGGCTAGGCTTCAAGAAAGCGTCTTTTACGGGGAGATCTGGCCTGAGGGGCCTTTTGGATTTCAAGTCTAGTCATGACTATGAGCCCAAATTTTTGCAGTTCTTTGGTAAAGGTTGTCGAGCTGGTATCTTGCCTTGTGATGATAAGAGTGTCTATTGGTTCTTCACTCAAAATTCCACCACTCAAGGTAGCAGCTACTCTTGATCTTAACATGAAATTTCTTTGGTTAAGTAGTCTAATGATTATTTGATGTGTTCTTGTAGGCAAAGAGATGGAGGAGAACCCTGCTAAGCTGAAGGAATATGTGTTCAGTTTGTTCGAAAAGGTGCCAGATCATATGAAGGCTGTCATAAAAAACACCGAACTGGATAGGTTTATGTCTTCCCCGTTGAGATTTAGGCATCCATGGGAGCTTCTTTGGGGAAACATCAGCAAAGGGAACGTTTGTGTAGCTGGAGATGCACTCCATCCCATGACACCAGACATGGGCCAAGGTGGGTGCTCAGCTTTGGAAGATGGTGTTGTTTTGGCAAGATGTTTAGGTGAAGCTTTATCTGCAAAACCAATTAGGGAAATTGAAGAGAAAATCAACGACGACGAGCAATACAGAAAGATAGAAATGGGGTTAAAGAAATATGCTAGTGAGAGGAGATGGAGAAGCTTTGACCTCATTAGTACTTCTTACATGGTGGGTCTTATACAGCAGAGTAATGGGACCATAATGAACTTCTTGAGAGATAAATTTTTGGCCGCGTTATTGGCTAAGTTGTTCATGAAGAAGTCTGATTTTGATTGTGGGAAGCTTATCAGTACTTGAATGTAACCAAATATTCTGCATAAGTGTAGTAATAACAAGAATTGTCATCTGCGTGAAATCAGAGGTAGGGTATTTCTTTTCTTTTGAGATTATGTAATCATATTTAAGAACCTTGTAGCTCTTAGATTCATTCGCAATGAAGCTTTGTAAGCTCTGTAATAGGTTTCAGTAACTGTTGTCATCTGCACAACAGATTTAAGGTGTGTTTTATTGTTGCAAATGTTTGAAATGTGGACAGATCTTTTCTTGAAATATATGTGAACTCTTCATGCCAATCAGATTTCTATAGTAATAAAAAATTCAGTTATTGTTACCTTTGCAGATTGGATCACCAATTAGTCTTCACTAGTCTTGGTGGAATCAAATGAACCCAAAAAGAATGTAGAATCTAGTATTAGAATTTGAGGTACATGAAACACTTTCAAATGTTAATGACCTTTGCCCACATATGATTGTGTTTTAGAAATTTATATGCAGACATAAATAGTTCAGGAACAGGGCTGGTTCTATACATAATGGACTTGTCATTCATATCTGATTCATTGCTCCAACATAGTTGGAACTGTACCTAGTACAAGGATCAAACAAAAAATCTGTCTTCAAGGCACCATGTCAAGGAAAACTGTTGATAGATTTGCTAGAGACTACAGCAAGTACTCAACAAAGATGGTCTCTGGAGGAACTAGCTAGGCCACCATAAACTTGAGCATCTCTATAACTGAACCACCCTCAAAACTAAGGGCTTCTTGGGCGGACCCGCAAACTCGCGGTTGACACTTTTAAGCCGTTTTACCACACTCAGATTAAAACTCATTTGAGATTTGTTCACAGTTAAAGCCTTCACCTCTCTCCACGAGTGTGTTGAGCAGAGATCGAACATAAACGTTTTTTCCACTCACGCAACCTGTATTGCCAACTGCACTAGTACCTTTGGGTAAAACTTGTGTTTTAAAGGCAAGCAATGAACCAACTTGTCTAAATCTGATCAAATTGAACAGTGCCATTAAGTAGTGTTACATGTATATGTTGTTTTGGGAATAACCGAATAAGAGGTAATCTATAATAAACTCTTAACTGTATTAAATATACATTAATTTTCTTAATTATAATTTCACTGTTTAAATTATTTCCTTTATTGTTATGTTCACACTTCACATAGTGGCTAAGAGCAATGAACCCAAGCATCAAGCATAGACAATAGAGCACACAATACAAAGCCATACATGATGCTTCAGATTCGCAATGGGTTCAAAGCCAATCTCACCTCTCTTCCCATGTCTGATCTTGCTCACTCTCTTGCTCCTCTACTTCTACTCTTCACTCCTCAGATTCTCCACACCCTCTTCTCCAATCCCTCAATCCAAAACAATCCAGACCTCTCGATCCTCCTGCAATCTCTTCAATGGCCGATGGGTCAGAGACCCGAATCGCAAGCCCATGTACGATGAGACCTGCCCATTTCACAGAAACTCCTGGAACTGCCTCAGGAGCGGCAGGGACAACATGGGTACCATCAATTCTTGGAAATGGGTGCCTGAATCCTGTGATTTGCCGCGGATCGATCCGTTTCGGTTTCTGGGTCTGATGAGGAACAAGAATATTGGGTTAGTTGGCGACTCTTTGAACGAGAATTTTCTGGTTTCGTTGCTGTGTGTTCTTAGAGTGGCTGATTTGGGTGCGAAGAAGTGGAAAAGGAAAGGGGCTTGGAGAGGAGCTTATTTTCCCAAATACAATGTTACTGTTGCTTATCACCGAGCGGTTTTGCTTGCCAAATACGAGTAAGGTGTTTTTTTTCTTCATCTTAGTTTTGTCTATGAGATTCATTTTGTGAATGCTTGATCTGAAACGTATGCTGGTTCTTAATACTTCCTTTTGAATTAGCTGTAATCATTTGATGTTTTCAAAAGTTTCCTTTTTTTACAGTTCAATTGAATCAACATCTTCAGTTTCTTGTCTCAAATGTTCTATATTAGGAATCATGTATGAATGATAAAAAAATATATGCACATTGGTGCTGAGGTGCCTTCAGGTTTGCGTATTGGACCTTTTGGTATAGCGGGGCATCGATGACCCGACTAGGACTATAATATACTGAAAATCTGTTTGGTATGGGTGAACTTGAAGGCAGTTCGTGAATGTTAACCATATGATAATGATTTAGAATGTGGTCAGTTTAGGTTTCAAGCGATCCTATCCTAGTTTTATGATGATTTGTTCAGCATTTTCCCTCTTTAGAATCATTTTTATGGTTTGCTAATCCGAATGATCAAACGAGCCCTAAATACATCTTTCCATTAACATCTAGTAAGTTAGCGACATCGCATCTATTTTGTGCTGAAGCATTTGCACTGGACTTGGGGGGAGTTCTTTAGTAGGCAGTTTTCGCAATCCTGTAATCGGGTGGTCTAGATATGTAAGACCAGCAGTTTCCATGCATTCATTGCTTATCTTGTCTTAGGAAAGCTTGCATGAGCTCTCTAGTCAACTGGAGGTTTCCTTTTGACAGAACCACTGGACACTAGGGATAAGTCATGCTTTGATACAATCATCTAAAACATTTTTTAGTTCATTGAAAGTTTTAGTTGTGTATGTAGTTTTAGTGTCATGCTGTTTGAATTGGATATGTATGGTAAGTGGACTGTGCTCCATGTTGCTTTGTTAAGCTCAGAAATACGTACTGTTTTTAATGGATATGAAGGTGTTACTACGTCTCCCTCATCCTAACTAACATATTCTTGTTATTTGTCTTAATATATTTTGGAAATTGCAACCTCACCTGCTCATAACTGATTAAATTAAGGTGGCAGCCAAAACAGTCTGCACTCGCTGATCAAGATGGATTGAAAGGAATATATCGAGTAGATGTTGATATTCCAGCGGATGATTGGGTCAACGTCACCAAGTTCTACGATGTCCTTGTTTTTAATACTGGCCACTGGTAACTCCCTTGTCTTTTTGGTCATGTACTGAACATATAGATCAATGATATTGTCCATTGTAGATCAGCATACCCAACTCCTTTTGACATTATAAGCCGTCTTCAAAAGATCTTGAACTGAACCATCTTTTTGCCAAATTGGTCTTTGCTAGGTGGGGTTTTGATAAATTCCCAAAAGAGACACCCCTCGTCTTTTATAAGGCTGGGAAACCAGTACATCCTTCACTTGGGATCCTGGATGGACTTAAGGTTGTACTTGAGAATATGGTGTTGTATATAGAGAAAGAAGTTCCTGACAAAACTATCAAGTTTTGGCGTTTGCAGTCACCAAGGCATTTTTATGGTGGCGACTGGAATCAAAATGGCAGTTGCTTGTTTGACAAACCTCTAGAGGAGCACCAGGTATGAATTATAATACCAATTCGCTCTATAATGCCTTATTAGCAAGATATAGCTGCATGAATAGATTTAATTGATGTATTATTTTTATTTCACAAAGATTCTGTATTTAAACATAACATGTGGTAAAACTCACTACCAAAGTTGGAAATTTAAAAGAAACCATAAAACCTTGCCCTAGGATTCGACCATCTTTTCTGATGTTTTTCTTGATCTCATGCTGATACCCGGACAGCTTGACTTGTGGTTTGATCCCAGCAAGAATGGAGTAAACAAAGAAGCAAGACAACTAAATCATATGATCAGAGAAGCTTTACAAGGCACAAATGTTCAAGTGCTTGATCTGGCTCATATGAGCGAGTTCAGAGCAGACGCCCATCCAGCTATTTGGTTGGGAAAGAAGGATGCAGTGGCGATTTGGGGGCAGGACTGTATGCATTGGTGCCTACCTGGCGTGCCCGACACATGGGTTGATATCTTATCTGAACTTATCTCTGAGAGTTTGGGAGCAGGAGTCGTGTAGTGAACTGTTTGAAGAAAGTGAAGTTAGTTCATGATTTTTTCTTTGCATATATTGCAAAAAAAAAATGAGAAAAATGAAAAATATTTGGGAGTTTCTCCCAAACATAGATGAAATGAGTTTTATTCTTTTATAGGACAACTACCACTAACTAGCTGCCTCAACTCTCAAGGTTTGTGGAAGAATCATGATCTACTTGTACCACACTTGTTCTCTGTTTTTGTATTTCTTTTTGCATGGAATTTTTATTTATTTATTTATATTTATGTGTAGATTATTGAAGACAGCAATAATCTATTCGCTTCATGAACTCCATGCTCTTTCTAGGCATGCCCAGTTCAAATTCTCTTTAGAAGCTCAAATAAGAACTAAACATATGCAACCAGATCATAGTTTGCTTATTATAGCTCATTTTCTCATTTTCTCAGCATGTATTGTGAATGGAAATTACTACAAGGGTGTAGTGAAAATGGGGCACATAGTGTAATACATCAAGCCAGTCTAACTAGATTCGAGTTGGATTACATGACATGGCAGTAATCTCGAGTTATGCAGGTAATCTCGGCAGTAACCCATCTTGTCATCATACCAATTGATAGACATCTGTAGAGTCATGATATGATTTCGTCTCATCAAGGAGACATTCATCAGCAATCCAAAGCCGACAATCAAGTCATCTCTCACTCATTGCTCCAACTCTAATAATCTATAAATAGAGGTGACAGTTCTAGTTTTCAATAGTATAAAAAGGAGTTGAAACAGGTTATTCCTGTTAAAGTGGAGAAAATAAGGGTCATTTTCGTAAACAAACAAGAGATGAAGAGTAAATATAACCACCCCAATCAATCAATTCGAAAAGTAGGACCAAACCCTAAACAGTTACCAGAAAACTCTTCTCCTTCCATCAAAATCTATCTCCACAATTACAACAATAACCTAAATTCTCTCCCCAAAATCTCCAATGGCCTCAACGTTAAATCTCCTTTCCCCATATATCCTCTCACAACCCATAATTTCAAGAAACCACCATCTCCTCCGGTCCACGACCCATTTGAGCCATAAACACAAGACCCTCATCGCATACAGTAGCAGCAGCAAGAAACAGACGAGCGATGCAGAGCTAGCATCAGAATTGGAAGAGATGAAGACCTATTTGTTGCAGAGAGAAGAGGCCATTAAAAAGAGCAGAGAGCTTCTGTACAGTGAGTTTTGTCAGCACCTGGAATTACCAGAAGAGGGGGTCAAGGCCATTTGGGAGAATATGGAGGAAGAGGACAAGTGGGTTTTGGTCAATGGCTTTGTTTCTCAGTGGGGTGCTAATTTTCATCCATTGTCTGCAAGGTCTGCCAAGGAGATGCTGGAAGCTTATTTGCTTCAAATTGAAGTTGAAGGGACCAAATCTACAACCTTTTCACCTTTTTCATTGTTCCCTCTTTTGAAGAAACTGTTGGGATTTCTCCAATTAGAGTAGCAGTTGATAAGGATAAAAATTGGAGTTTGTTGTACACTGTTATAGCTATTCTGGTATAATATTTTTTTTTTGTTCTTCTGTTTTGGTGTTTGATTGGTTCCTAAGGATTGTCCTTTGTCCATGAGTATTTATATTGAATGTTGTGTAAATTGTGTTGCAAAGGTGAAGGAAAGCTATTGATACAAAATACTATGAATTTGTTGTATAAAAATGACAGGTTCTGAGTTTGAGCATCTATAGCCAAATTTAGTTTTGAATCAGGGTGAGAAATAGACTTTGTTAGTCTTTCTGTAATCATTTCAGGACTTGCTGGATCAATAAAATTACAACTCACTCAAGGTTTTTGTTTGTGTTCCATGTGATTGTGTTTCTCAGCATATGATTGATTTCTCACTACCAAAGAAGCAAGCTTTAAAAATTTTCCAAGTTATATGATGTTGTAGTGAGTCTCCTCATTCTGTCATTTGTGTGTTGCATGTCCCGACACAAACACAACACAATTATGAGCACAACATGTACATGACACATTTAACGTGATAACTATATGGGCCATGTTGACACAAAACAACAGACTTACACGAGCATGACCCAATACATTATGCACGATATAACCAACACGTTTAACACGACACTATCCAACATGTTAACACATCTTGCATGTAGGACTTGTTGGGTGTCTTAGCACGACTAATTACTTGTGCATGCGTGTTTTGAAGGTCCAATACAAACAAACACAATTACAAAATGTGTGAGCCCAAACACGCTTATTTCAACTAGTCTGCAGGATGAAAGAAAATGAGGAAAAGGTTGTAGTAGGTTTTAGAGGTGAGACTTGCTTAAACAGTCCCAGATGCCATAATACATGCCTTTCTTGTATGAGTTTCTTTTCATCTCCTTGACAAAGAAGTTGGCATTCTTCTTCTGTACCTTAATGTTTGGCATGAAAATGATATTGCACACATTCTTGTAATATAAAATTACAAACATGTTGGAATCATTTTATGCAACTGCTTCAAACTTCTAAGATTAAAACATGAATCTGGAAAGAATTTTTCTATATACAAACTAAAACCCCAGAAATGTAATGTACCCATAACATCACCAGCAATAAATACCATAACATGATTTCCACAACAGATTTACTTTCAGTCCCCAAGAGAAGATTGACAGAGGGGAGGTGAAACTAATGTACCTTACGTCAGAAATATAGCTGCCTGCACTGAGCTACTGAAGCCTCAGCGGGGCAGTATGGGCACTTAAACGTTCGCGTACTGCTTTTGGACAGCTTCATGATTGATTGTTTGCATAGAACATGACCACAGGGCATCAGCATTGGCGGATTCTCGTCAGTGCCTTGATCCCTACTCACAGGGCAAACAAATATTGAATGGAACTGAAATTCCCTCCCCAAGTCGAGCGGAACGGGCAACTGTTTCATTGTCTGCCACTCCTGCTTTTTCGCTGCCATAACATTTGCCAGCTTCAAGAGAGTTGGCAGGCCTTCAACC
>JAYMSZ010002416.1:0-12057 GCA_036897665.1 Pelargonium citronellum
CTCAGAAAAATCCAAAAATAGGCTACTAAGGCTCTAATACCATGTAAAGTTAGAGAGGATAAAACTCTATATATTTGTGTGTTCTAACATATGCAAAAGCTCTCTATTTATAGAGCTTAACACTTAAGTAAAAGACTATAATACCCCCTAATATATCTATTATATACATTCTAACATAGGTACTGTAGATTAATGATTAAACAACCTCATTATGCTCTTGTAATGCCATATTAAATACATTATGTTTCATTAGAAGGATTATGCTAAATTAGTAAATTGTAGCTAACCTTGACATTATCAATTTTTTCTTCAGGGACATCATCTCCACAGATTTCATCTAGAGAATCGCAATCACCCATGCCATCACCTTTATCATCTTCACATTCAGAATCAGCAACTGCTGCCACCTTCTGTGTACAGTCTCTTTTAGAGTATACCAAGTCTCCTAACACAATTTGGTCAGTTCCTGCCATGGCATGAACACGAGAAATGGTGTGGTTCTTCAGAAACAATTGAAATGGAACTTCAAATTTAAAACACATAACAGAATATCTATTTTATCACGCATATAAAAAACCTCAAAAAAAACACTAGCAGATGAAGTCATGAAATCAAACCATATCTTTGCACTCTCATACTTGCTGCATGGTTCCACAAATAGCTTTGGTAACTATGTACATACCTGAATTTCAAATTTCAAATTTCAAAATTGAAATCATAATAAAATGTCAGCAGTTTTCAAAAAGCAAAACATATGATTCTAAAGAATTTAGTTAAAACAAAACAGATAGATAGAGGGTGCTTAGGACATCTCAATTCATACTGTCAACGCTTATTTTCTACTTTACCTCTATGGTTTTATGCCAGTCAAACCTTAAACCAAGTTTTTAAACCCTTTGAAAACATATTCAAGCCCATTAAGCATCATCCTAAAACCCTAAAATATACTACCCGAACTAATAAAAGACTTTACTGATCACATGATATCAGTAATTTCAGATCTGATTGGTTTAACTAAAACCCAATTTCATGATTGTCTCCAGATTAGTCTAATTTCTATTTGCAGAATTATAAGAAGTTACCAGCAGGTTTCCGATAACACCAATAATGTTCTCTTTCCTTCTAAATTTACCTTGGCGATATATAATGTACTTGCGAATAACCTATTCAATGAGAAGTATGCATAAAAATCTGCCAATTAATATACAATAACGAAAATATTGATGAAAAATAAGAGCATCCTTGAAAGTATTTGTGAATTCAACAGAAACACATTGTCAAATTCTTTCATTTATAGGCAACACAGTTACCAAGTCCACGAAAAGCAATTAAGTTCTAGTATATGCTTGAGCAATGACTTACATCATTCTCAAAGTTCTAGGTATAGCTTTCAGGGCCTGCAAGTGGTTCTCAGGATATTTCTTCAAACACTGCAGCTATTGAGGATTTTAAAAGAATAAATACATTATATAAAGCACAAAAAGCAAGAATCACAGTCCAAAATGGTTTAGTCGTATACTGAAAATATGGCCAGCAGCCAGCTGATATTGCACTAAATCACGCTATCTTGCAGGGGAAAGGTTAATCAGCCATAATTCACAAGTTTGACTTAAGAAGTAAGTTAACACAAAAGTGAAGAACCGTCAAACAATAGATGCCCAACAGGATCAAAGTGTGGTGGGCAAACCGTGGTTGGAAACTCTTTTTTATTATTTCTACGAATCTATTTGCTAGTTATTATAATTGGAAACTTACTATAGCCCTTTCAGCAACCAAATAGCGAGGTAGTTGCCTAAGAGTCCCTTCTATATCACCAGAATCCTTATAATATTGCCGTGCATGCTTGATAGTATCTCTTTGTATTTAAAGATATAAGTTAAGAAAAGTTATAACTCATTCCTCTAATTGTGCTTGAGGGCTGCATGCAAGAAAGCACTTGAGCTAATAATTAATTTTTTTTTATATATATATATAACAATTAAAAGTTATGAAAACAATAAAAGGATATCTCCTTCTCTCGGATCAAGAATCATGTTCACCACAGTTTGCCATTCCCCTCTAAGAAGTGCAGCTCCAACAAGGTATGTAGGCACCGTACCACTTCCGAATCGCTGATATTAAGAATTAATTTTAGTAACCAGAATATATAATTGAAGTATTTGAGGCTCCAAAGATAATTTTTTTATTATTTTATATTCCACAAAGAAAACCCTGCCAGAAGAATCGACAAATGGAGGTATGTATGAATATAAAGATCCAATATGCAAGTTTATCATCCTATTAGGCATATTTAGGCATTTCTGGACATATTAAATACGTTTCCAGTTTTATTTTTTACACTGTTTTTGCATAAATATGCAAAACGCCGTATTCCGTACGTATTTAATACAGATACGCAGATCTCATAAATGTATTGGTGCAACATAGCGTTCTATAAATCACAGAGTTTAGATAGAGATGATTTCATGGATTTCACAAACATACAGGGAACAAGCGAGCTAAACATACCTGTAACCCAAAATAGTTAATAAACCCATGCTTTCCCAAGGCATCTGCTGAGGCTTTGACGGTATTTTCAGAATCTGCGACAATGCCTCTGTGAAAATAGGTGTGCCATGAAATGTCAAAGATAGGAAAAATACCAATCATAGACATTTCAAGCAACAGATATTGAACAATTATGTGAATGTAGAGCCTGCACGAGGGATAGCACTCTTACCGCAATGTTATTGTGAAATGGTTTCCTTGGAGCTGCCCAAGAACAAGACCTTCCTTGACATGACTGGGAAAAGGAATTTATCGTTATGCCAATTCATCATGCTATAAATTTACAAAGAATACCAGGAACACAAAACTCATCAATCTTACCAAAAGTCACCCACTTTTATACCAATCAATCTTTTATTAAGAGCAGCTACTCTACTTGCTTGTTGCTTGAAAACAGTAACCTGGAAACACGTAAAGAATCCAAGTGAACTTTTTCGAACAGAAAATTCAGTTTAGCATTAGCCAATTCAGCTTAGACATAGACATGTAAATAATTAAATATGTAGAGCCAATTTTCAGCCTTCAGTTCAATAATAGTTCTGATTATATAAGTAAAATGGGTACCACTTGAAAGAACTATTCTGGTAACAGAGACTTATTTTAGCATCATCTTTTGCCATGGAGATCACCATGTCAAGCACCAATTGGGTATCAAATTATCAATGATCAGACAGCAGTTCCCATTGACTTAATTCACCGTAAATTTTGTGGCCATAATTGTGTTAATAAAATATCAACATATACAAAGCTCACAAGTTTAACCAACAGGGTCAATGTCTCAACAACTGATATTTTTAAAATTACAAGTACATTAAGCAAGATTTTCTCGACAAGATAGTTAAGGTTAATAGTTATCTGTAATAAATATAAACTTTGGAAAAACAAAGAGACTGGCCACTTATATGTTTATCTGTAAAAATAAATCTTTGCATTCCGTCAAAATTCATCAAACAAAGTTATGGCACGTTTACACACCATATGAATAATCATTTGGCATAGGGAAACCATATCCAAGTATCATTATTTAAATGCAAATGAATATATGGGACCATTTTCTTCTACTTTCAGTATTTTAAAAAAAAAAAAGTAACGTCACCATGAAGTCAATTCAATAAGAACAGTAAGATGATTAGTTTATGTAAAATTCTAGTCATAAACAATGCTGTATTGCCATCTAGAATTTCCACTACAATAACTTCCAAGAAGAGCAACTTGGTTTGGGGAGGAGCAAAGACTCTCCTGGATTAACAAGCAAGAAATATGCAAGTGGCTAAGTAGTAGGTATGGTAAGCAAGAATTACCCTCTGAGTTGAGACCGAACGCTTATCCTTTGTACCCGCAAATCCGAAAGACCGTGTCTGCCAAACAAAAATACCAACCAACTTCAGGGAAAGAAACCCTACATTCAAAAAGTATACTTGACAAGTTCCCCATAGTCCGTATAATTGTGTTAAGGAGAAAAAACCCAAAGATAATTTTGCAAGACAAGTAGGATTGTTGGAATGAGAAGAAAAAAAACAAATAAGCCATTTTTTAAACAATGTTGGGGTCAACTACATGAATCCTTTGACAAAACTTATCGAGATCATTCGCTTGTATTCTCCTCATCCACTCCAATCTGTCTATAGTATTGCCATCTCCAATGTTAAGCCAATTGTTATCATGTCTCTCCTCACAATTTCTTTCCATATTGACTTAGGTCTAACTCTACCCCTTTTACATTAACCTAACTGAATTTGCTCATCTAATCTCATAAGGTCACTCATCTCATCAATTGAAAGTACCCTACCTCTTACTCCGATAACCTCATTCTTAATCTTACCCTTTCTAGTGTTACCACAAACCCACATAAACATTCCCATATCTGCTACCCTCATCTTATGACTTTTCAGCCTCTTTGAAGCCCATCATTCAGCGTAATACTGCACAACTAAATGCACTACTAACCTATAAAACTATCTTTCTAGCTTTAGAGGAATTCTTTCATCATATAGATATTGTAAAACCCTCTAACACTTCAACCACCCCGCACTAATCATGTACTTTTCAATCTTTCTACCTCTTTAAATTATACGTCCAAGGTACGTAAATGATCAATTTTAGTAATTTCCTTTTCTAGTAGAATATAGGAGTTACTAGTTACTACCCACCCCCTATTCCTGATATATATTCACTTTTGGTTCTACTTATTCTAAACCTCTTTGATTCTATAATTTGTCTTCATCTATCTAATTTGGCATTAACTTCTAATCTACTCTCATCAACTAAGAAAATACCATTTGCAAACACACCAAAGGGACCTCATCTTGAAGAGGCTTTGAGAATTAATCAATGAAAAGAGCAAAAAGAAAATGGATTAAAGCTATCAATATGGAAAATTTCCATATGATTCCACTATTCCTAATGCTAATTGATACTTCGTACATATCCCTGGTTAAAAGTTTTGTACTCAATCACACCACACAAAACTACATAAAAAAATACTCGTCAAAGGCAAAAAATCGAAAGAAAACGCTTCAATTTTACTTTCTGTAATTTTTAAGCCAAAAAGGAGAGCTAAGATAATGCATTTCCTACACAAAAGATTGGAGATACCTGAATCCCAAGCATTTTTCCTATCACTCCTAATGCCTCCTGTGTATCTTTGTTCTCCTTGTAAAGATGAAACCTAAATAGTATGTGAACAAAGTAAAAAATGTGCCATCTCGCCTCTAGCCACAACATATTACCATATTAGACTGAAACCTTCCATATAATAAGAGAAATGATGAAACAAAAAAGAAAATCAAAGAGTTCAGTTGCATGAAATGAGACAGAAAACCAAGACGTATCCATTACCTAAGGAACTTGCCAACATCGTCGGGCCAACTTTTTGAACCTCTACTATCAAAGGGCTTATCACCTCTTTCTTTCCGTTTATTGGAAATCCTACCCTTATTATTACCGCTTGAATTTAATCTGACACGAATGCATTTGGACGAGGCATCAGTTCCATCAACTGTGTCGGTAACGAGGAACTTAAAGTTTGCCTTGAAGAAATTATGTATAGCCTGAAAAACCCCAATAGTATAAGATTGAGAAAATGGAAAGTAGTAAGGAAACTTTGTTGAAGCTATTCTCAGATAACCAAGAAGCTGAGAAACTAACATATAACATGAAACTATATTTAGGGAGGCATTGAAATAAACCAAAGTAGGTTGTTTTTTGGTCTAATAGCTGAAAGAAAATTCACTATTTCTTTTCCTTATCTTTTGTGTAAATCTGTATTATACTTATCCACAAAAATTGCTTAGATTAAAGAAGATTAAATGAATGGTTGTACAATCCCCAAGAAGCAAGAAATGCTTATGTACATAATACATCAAAGACGCTGTTATATGCATGTATGAAGTAAATTAAATTCAACTCAGCTAGCCGTCTACTGTAACTTTATATCGAATTGAAGAAAGGAGATGAAACACAAATCAACTAACCGTTCGTTGTGATTTATCAGAACTCGGAGAAAGAACAATTGGTGGAATGTCATCCTCAGGGCCAGAGTTAATTAGACTGATAAAAGCTATAAGGCGCTCAGCATCTGAATCACCAGCAAGTGATCTAAACAACTCACATTCAGACGCATAACCTTTATCGGGTTTATCAGATATTATTTCTTTTTCCTCTGCCAGCTGAAAATTTTGAGTAAAATACAAAAGAGTTGATAATATTAATACACAAAATATAACACCATATAATATCTAGAAGAAAATTACTTGAGAAATAAGTTACCTCCAGGGGCGCATCTAAGGATGTCAAATGAACCACATTTCCATCGAGGTCTACTTCGTTAACAATGAAGTCAGAATACCTAAGCAAATTTAAAACAAAAAACCGGCACACCATATGTTTGTTAAATGGAGTACAGTACGCACACTTGAGTCCTAAGCGAGTACCGAATCAGAAATAACAATGAAACCTAAAACGGAAAATAAGATAAATGGGATTGTTTAATTTAACATTATTCTCATTCTCATTCCTCAACAAAAGTTGTAACCTAAATAACAATGAAACCTAAAACATACAATATAATACTAAATGGGATTGTTTAACTTAACAATATTCTCATTCCGCAACTACATTCTAATCCAAATGGCTCTAAATAACAACGAAACCTATCACATAAAATAGGATAAATTGGATTGTTTAATTTATACCTTTGTTTGAGAATGCCACGGAATCCAGGAAGCTGAGAAATGTAGCAAATTATGCCGACGTCGGACTCGTCTGGGGTTTTCATGGCACTTTCTGAGTCTTCTGTTCTGGTGGTGTTGGCGTTGCAGTTGCGCAACAACTAGGGTTTTTCAACTTATTTGGGTTTAACCAGTGTTTTAAAAACCACCGGAGTGCCAACCGGTCAGATCACCAGGTCAGTCGGATCTATTTTGTCTTGTTTTGTTCATGGGCTTGGGCTTGGGCTTGGGCTTGGGCTGTTACAATTTACTATTTTACATTTAGGCCAGCTCTATAATCATTTTTAACTCATCTTCCATTACTAAGCCCAAAACAAAAAATAACCCATAAGCCCCAAGCCAAAAATATAAAACCGGTCAACCCAGCATATTATGCCCCCGGTTTTACCGGCCTTGACCGGTTTGACCTTATGTCCGGTTGACCCGGTGGCCTCACCGGACCGGTTTTAAAACCATTATGTTTAACTATTTGCTTATAGGTTTCTTAACTAGTATTTGCATTCTGAACTCAAATTGATAGACACCTAAAAATAAAAATTTACAAGTGTGAGTCTCATGAAATGGACCCAATTAATTTTGGGTCGAGCCTTACCTGATTTATTCAAAACAAACTGTGGACCGGATTGGACAAATCCACTATTCATTTGAATCCACACATTTCGCATGTAAAATCTTATTCAAACTTACACTCGTTGTTGGTTAGGTTCGGGTTAGACACTTTCAACTAAATACAATTTGACTAGAACCCGACCTGAATTGTCGACTCTATTTACAAATATAGAGTTCAGAGAAACACTTTTCAATAGTCTCGATGATGCGTAAATATTTGTGTCCATTTAGGGCATCCCAATTTCACATATAATTAGGATCATTGATAAGTACATTTTAGTACTAATTTTAGTCTCATTTCTACACAATTTCTTCTCTACTTTTATAATTCTTCGAGTAAATTACCTCGTTTTTATTATTGTTAACAAGTTTAATAGGTTTTGTGGAGTGTGCAGGTGTTTTGGGTCAAAAAGAGTTAAAGAAGTGCTCAAAACTCTATGGACACGGGTCGTGCAGACTTACATGCTAAAATGAGCATGGGTTGTTCTCTCAAACACGGGCCGTGCGAATTTTCTTCACAAATCAGTAGGGTCACGCGAGCATGTCAACTCAGACACTGAAGCTTGGCACAAGCACATGTCGTGCACTCTCAAGGGAAAAATGAGCACGGGTCGTGCCAGACTTTGCAGTTCCCCCACTCCATAATGTGTGTTGAATTCTCTCACACTCTGCTAGACGATATGCACTCTCTTCAATATATTCTTGCTGCTAAAGTTAGAGTCATGGGCCAATAAATATAGTGGGATTTGTTCATTTATAATCATCTTTTCACACTACAAGAATAGACCACGTTTGCGACGTCACACAATTCGCATTTTTGCGATGTCGTTGTGGCGCCCACGTGGCATCGCAATAGACCGATTTGCAAAACAAGTGCGACGTCATTGCATCCACGTGGATGTCACAAATCGTTAACGCACCGTCGTCAGAAACAGAGTGCCACATGTACTGAATTTGTGATGTCCATGTGAACGCAATGACATCGCAATTGTTTTCACGTGGAAAAACTTGCGATGTCGTTGCGTCCAAAAATCGTATGCCTTTTAGTTAACTAATGCCCCGACCACATTTCAGAGATGCGCGATGACCATTTTTCTGACTTCATAGAATCTACTATGAAAGTTTTTATGGATAATTTTTTCAATGTAAAATTTTATGTTTGATTTATGTCTTGATAATCTTGCTCAAGTGTTGCAAAGATGTGAGGAAACCAACTTAGTGTTGAACTGGGAAAATTTTCACTTTATGGTGAGGATGGACATTGTTTTTTGGCACAAATTTTCTTCACTCGTAATTGAGGTGGATCATGCAAAAAATGAAACTATTGAAATATTGCCACCCCCAACATCAATTAGGGGAATTAGAAGTTTTCTTGATCATGTCGGATTTTATCGTCGATTTATCAAGAACTTTTCTAAGATTTCTAAACCTCTTTACAGTTTACGTGAGAAAATGTCCCTTTTGTTTTTAATGAGAATTTCTTGAGTGATTTTCATAGGTAAAAACATGAGTTGGCTTAAACATCTATATATCTTGATCTCTCCAAAATGGAGCGTTACATTCGAATTCATGTGCGATGCAAGTGATTTCACAGTATGAGATGTACTTAGATAGAAAATTAATAAGAAATCTCACATGATAGCATATGCAAGTAAGGTTTTGGATGTTGTAACGTGCAATTCATCTTCAAGTGACCTTGTTTTCCACAATGGAAACAAGTTCCTTTGGGCTTCTTGATCTCCTTCGATCCATGCCCGCTTTCATCCTTTCGTTTCCTACTTGATTTAGTAGGTACTGGATGAAGTGTTTTCTCGTAGACATTCATCATCTGATATGCTTCCATGTCAAAACATTGATCCTAGAGATCGTTTGTCATGGTAGACAACATATAGCAGACACTTATGTTAGAATCTTCTAACATATTCTCATAAGTACATATTTCAGCTTTAGTACCAGTGACTTCAAAGTTAGATATTCATCGATTTCCTTAATGATTTCCATATCTACAAAATAGTTATGCAAGTATTTTAGTGATTCACTTAATCAAGGTGTTTTACTAAGTGAAGCTCTCATTATTTTCTTGATTTTGATAACCCTCTAATATCGAAATGAATAGATCATTTGAAATTCTCTCTTAGTGAGATAAGGTCCTTGGTTTGCTATGGTCGTAGGTATAAGTAGGGTTATTTCAACCACTTCCATAGTTATGTAGGTAGCCAACCCTCGGCAATCCCATCTATATGAGACCCTTTATAATCATGTCTCTCATCTCATGTGAGACATGATCCATTACCGACTTCCAGATGTAATCCTTGGTAGGCTAGGACTATTTCAACTAAGATCCAACGGTCAAACCCAAAGTCAAATATCTTACACCAAAGTTCATCTTATGATCACGTCTTGCATGAGAATAATGAATGAACTTGCTAGGGACGAGATGACTAGCTCGTTCACAAAACTTATCAATTAACGTGTTGTATCTTATGGACCTTCTCACTTAAAATCTGCTAGTGAAATTGTGCTCAGCTAGAGCCGAGACAACACAATCCATTCGTGTAATTAGATCAAGTCGAGGTTAGATTTTGGAAATTCACTTATCGATTTGATATTTAAATTGAGGGATTTGTCATTTTGGGGTCTCATCAATTTTAAACTTTCCTAAAGTTTTGTTAGGTCATCTCATGTCTAGCACATTTTAACATACAAACATATATTTTCACCTTTATGTTTAGTCATTTTAATTTATCATACATCACATGCATACAACATTAAAATGAAGACAAAGTACGTAAAATTTGATCAAGCGCATCAATCTCAATTCCTTTAGCCCAAAAAATGTTGGGTTGGTCCTAAGAGTATCGTATTCTTAGATTTATGGATCTTACACACGCCCACAAACCCCAAAAATAAAAGCCCAAATTCTCAACTTGATGATCCCTTCATGCTTGGTGTTCATCTTTGCACCATGATCATGCGTGTACATGAATGCATTAGCGCAATGCAGCCAAATCCCATTTACCATCCTCAATTCACCATTATTACTCGATCCCATTGGGAATTCAATCCCGATATAATTAGTCAAAGGTTTTTCCTCAAACCACACATCATGGAATAAGAAGTCAATCAAGTTTCCATCTCCAAACAAAGATCCAAGGTAATTAACCATTTTTCAAGAACAAAAACGCATTTGTAAATTTCCCTCCAAAACCAAGAACATTATAAGCAAGAGATCGCAAGTCATATTTCGAAGAAAGAAGTTGAGCCCATAGGGGAAGTATTATTTCATGAAGATTATATTTTGAGATGATGACACATGGTGAGTAAACTCTAACTAACAATGCAGCTGATTTAGATCCTCTCCATCTATCCATCCGTAAATTAAATAATTAGTTACATTGTCAAGTCAACTA
The DNA here is from genome assembly GCA_036897665.1 of Pelargonium citronellum. Taxonomy (NCBI): domain Eukaryota; kingdom Viridiplantae; phylum Streptophyta; class Magnoliopsida; order Geraniales; family Geraniaceae; genus Pelargonium; species Pelargonium citronellum. The sequence goes on from JAYMSZ010002416.1 coordinate 10,796, forward strand.
ACAAAAAGGAGTGAAAATTTGGTGGTGAAGTGCGGGTTAGAGAGGTGCGTACGTTGTTAGTGTCCAATTGAAAAGGTGTTGGCAATAGCCAGTCAATGTCAAAGAAAGTCAGAATCAGCCGCCCAACTCCACCAACGTTGTACGTAATAAATTTAAGTACCCACCTAACCTTCTCTTCTCTTCTCTTCTCTTATGTTCTCGTAAAAGACACTGAGCTCTCACCTAAACTATATTGTTTTGTTTCATCTCTAAGTACTTACATGTCTTCTCTTTTCCTAGCTTCTCTACTGAACCTCAAACTTAAATAATTAATACTGTAAGATGCAGAGTTGCCATTACATATATATATTTGCCACCCAACTCTCAACATATCATGTATATTTAGCTACCATTCTTTCACATTAATTTATCATGCAATTGCAATATTTATTTATATATACATGCATAGGCATAGCAACAACAACTCCTAGCTTTATAGCAGCAGCAGCATTTTAGGTCTGAGTACCAAAACACTTGCATCTTCTTCCTCAATCCATCAACACTACTACTCTTTTCAGTTTTCACTTCCAATCCAACATGGGTAGCCTTCCGGTATGTATTTAATTACTATTATAAGCTTTTCTTGTATGTGCACTTGTGTTTTTGCATTTTTGTGAGTTTGTATCGACCTAGATCTGCACCAACTTTCGTATTTTGCATGTAAAACTCGCAACCCGCACATGTGCAACTGGTAAATTAACTTCATACGTATATGTACAGTTTACGACGATAGATCTTCAAACAAGTACAAGTGGAGTTCGGAGCAGTCCAACGTTGTTATGTACACCACTAATGGGTTCGACAGTGGATCAAATGCTGTTAGAAATGGGGAAAGCCAAAGAAATTGGAGCTGACATTGTTGAAATCCGTTTGGATTGCTTGAGAAATTTCAGTCCTCCTCAAGATCTTCAAATCCTCATCAAACGCTCTCCTCTCCCAACTCTTGTCACCTACAGGTACGGTACCCACCTAATCAAACCACCAACTGGTTTATCGAGCTATTTTTTACCAGTCTAAACCTATAACAATAATAATTTTCTGGATGTTTAGCCCATTTTCCAGATCTACACGTAAATTGTAATGCATTTTTCATTTTTGTTAGACCTTTTCTTTTATATTTACTGTTGTAAAATAAAATAATCCATTTATTTAGCAATAAATTACATAGTTTGTTAGTGAATATTGAATTTTCTTTTGTAAATCGGTCTGCGAACCGAGTGACT
>JAYMSZ010002417.1:0-12046 GCA_036897665.1 Pelargonium citronellum
CGCCACATTCTGTAACCAATTTTCAACTTCTTTTCTTCGTTTCTTTGTACAAGATGATTATTCATGTTGTAGTTGAGTATAATGATGTCTGCTTCTCGGCAACACAAAGTGTCAAATTTTCTTTTAAGAGTATGCATCTTTTGTGTGAGCTCATTGTAAGAGCTCAACTTATTTGTTACGTCCATAATGGCCTAGTAGAAGTCTGGAGTTCCTAGGCGGGAAAAAATCAAATGGAGATAGTTTAGAAAGCAATTAGTAGAACGAAGAATACACATATATAGCTACTATAAAAGTTGAAAAAAAAAAAGGTTTATAATACGTATTAGAGCGTCACGTCATCAATTTTTAGTTTTTGCACAAAGTTTTGTTGAAGGGAAAATTACAGGAGGCACCCCTCAACTTTCACCTCCAACTCTACATCCATTTCCTTAGAAATATTTTATGATCTCTTAAAGGTAATAATATCAGTGAAGTTTGATGATCTCAAACTGAAAATGGACGTATCAAAACTATGAGTAATATATGGGAAAGTCAATGCAAATTGCAAGCCATGATGGGTTATGTGAGTTGAGCTTTGAGCTTTCTCTTCCAAACAACATCCTTAGAAAATTGCAAGTGGAAGCTATTTATTTACAGAAAGAAGAAGAAATGGCCAAACTGATCACTTTAATGAAATGGGCTTTGTCAGCATAACATCAAGGCTTTTGCCTAATCAGCATAACCTGGCTCTGATACCATGAAAGTTTGGTAAATTTCTGATATATATTTCTTGGAATAGAAGGGCCTTTAGATAGCCACAGAATACAACAATCTTGTCCTCTAATTGTGGACTTTACATGGAAATAAAAATAATTCTAATACCTATCAGAATCAATCAACTTAAGTCAATGACTAAATCAATTAACATAATATGGATTTATTCTATTTAGTCAACATATACCACAATCTATCAATTGTCATGCAGCAACAAGTACAACAAAAGCAATGTGCTTCTTTATTAAAGTTACCATCAATAAACAAATTCTTATTGCAGAAAACACATTAAGATCGATCTGTATTGTCAATTTTGGTATCTTACAAGGTGAGGGTCAAATCAAATACTGTACTACTTCAATATATAAAGAATAAATATAAAAGTATGAAGCTTGAGTGATCAAACAAATTCAATAATTACCTGAGTCCGAACCAGAATTTTCAGATGCTAGAGAAGGGAGCCAAGAGTGAATAATACAAAACCTCGTAGTTCCAGCTGCTGCTGCTGCAACAAAACAAATAATCTCTGATATTTGAAGATCTCAAACGGACAATGAAATTATCAAACTACAATCCATCAATTGTCTGGTAGCAACAAGTCTAACAACAGCCAATTCATTTCTCAACTAACTTAAACTAAGGTCAAGTACACGAGTCCAAGAATCTTAAACGATTTCGATGATTTAATAGCTAATGGAGCATAACAAATATTACATAGAACTGCTTAATCATCCAAAGTCATCACAATCATGCATCAAGTTATCACTTGGTAGGAATGAGATAATTACCTGGATCCAAAATGAAGTTTTCGGATATTAAAAGTAAAGAGAGTCGAGAATTTATGAAACAATGCCTTTGAAATCCAGCTGCTGCTGCTCCAATAAAGCTAATAATCTCTGGGAAATTTGAAGATCTCAAACTGAAAATGAATTTATCAAAACTATGAGCAATATATGGGAAAGTCAATGCAAGCCATGATGAGTTAGGTGAGTTGAGCTGATTCTTAATAACAACTTCCTTAGAAAATTGCAAGTGGTTGCTATTTTTAAATGCATGAAGAGCAAAAGGCCAAAATGGCTAGCTTGACTATCATGAAATGGGCCAAATCAGTTAAAGACAAAGGTTTATGCCTAATCAAAGTTAAAATTATACAAACTACAACCCACCAATTGACAATTGTCAAGTAGCAACTTGTACAATTCCAAGCACAAGTGTGGAAACTGTGAAGTATTTGAACTCTGAGTACATAGCTTTCCTCCTTAACAAGGCTATTTTTTTTTCTTCCAATGTTTCGTACTGTGGTTTGTATCAATAAAATAAAAGAGCTCATGTGCTTAGATTTTGTACAGACAAATGTTTCCAAACACACAGATCTCGATTTTCCTCTTATACTTCGATTGATTCGAGAGATAGGAGGAGGAAGTTGTCTACTTGAATCACTTGAAGAGCATCCATAGAGAGAGCTAACTTATATATTGCTTGCTCTTATATAGAGAGAGCTAACAATTGTTTGATAAAAACAGACAATAAACAAATACAAAGGTACACTAAAATGGCAACATCCCATTGTCATGTACACATTTCTGATATGAACCACCAAAGTTTCAAGTCATTTTATACTATGCTTCTATATATACTGTCTCTTCTTTTCTCATTAATTTCTGACATGGAAAATAACGATGAGTACTATATATACATAATATCTGTGTGTTGCAGCAGGACCAAAATGACAGAAGCATCATTGCAGGATATAAGATTAGTATAGTGAACAAAGTAGACTAAAGTAGAGTTACTAAATTAAATGGAACACAGCTGATCTGTGTCTTCAATTCCGAGTTTGTTCTGAAAGTGAGAGTTTCTAAGACAACAATCAAATCTCTTCACACAACACAATGTTGGAGCCAGTTGTATAAATCTTGTAATATCAGGGATGAATTTTTTTAATCCAAATATCATCAATAGCATACAAACACGTAACAAAAACAAAAACAAAAAAAACATGAAAGAAAACTAAAACTACGGGAAATGAATATCACAAACTAATATGGAACAGTGGAGTTCAACATTTGCAAAATCTTTATGTCAAATGAAAAATTACTAATAACAGCAAAGAGTATATTGTAATGGCTATGCTTAATTTAATTATTTAAAAGTTTTTAATTTCTCAAACACATTCTTACCCCTGCTGATGTGGGAGCATTTCACACTCAAGAGATTCCAACAATTGTTGTTCATTTTCTCCGTGAACTTTGATTGATCGGAGAGAGGGAGGAGGCTGGGACAGAGGAATTCTTTGTAGCCGAGGACAGTGGTGTGCTCGAATCAATTCAAGAGCGTTACAAGTCATGGTCGCTTCACAGATGCTCTTCAATTCCGGAAGGTAAGCCAAAGACAAAGTCTTTAACTTTGGAAGATTATATTCGATATTAGAATGAGAATGAGGTGTAGCTGTTATTATCTCCTCCAATCCAGCACAATGAATAACATCAATCTCTTCTAGGTTCCGGAGGTAGGGAAGAAACTCAGACTGGAAGAGCTTCTTCATATAATTACAGTATGCAATGGTGATACTTTTAAGACAAGGAAAGACAGGTTGTGATGGTACCCCTTCAAACAACATATGTAAGTTCTTCAAATTGAAAAGGGTTAATATCTCGAGGGTTTGAAAAAAATGAGGGGAAGAAGAATAGCTGGAAAACGAACCCACACACTCTACCACTTCGCAACTTTCAATCTTGCATCTCTTCAAGTCTTGTGTTGCATTGTCCAGCCACCATACATCACTTAAGCTCCGAGCATCCTTACAATTCTTCATCTCTAGAGACTGGACATCTCTTAGGAGTGCTTCAATGGTTTCAACATCCGCATTGACATCTTCTTTTGTTCTTTTATTGATACTCCATTTCTTCAATATCACCTGATTAAGACTGAGCCAATGGTCATATGTTTTTTCTACATATTTATCTCCATCATCCAATAGGAAATGATAGCTGCAATTGTTCCCTACATATTGCTTCCTAGAGATAACATATTCTTTGAAGCCATTCACGTTGTCATCGAATACTAGCCGCCCTCGAAAAGTACTCAATCTCTCTAACGTTTTGAACTCTTCTCCTTTTATTTTCACTTTGCAGAGATCAAATTTGAGATATTCCAACTGACACAACTTGGGTAATATTCCACTTGGAAACACCTTCAAGTTCTTTGCATTACTGAGATCCAAATATGTGAGATTGACCAACCTCTCCAGTCCATGAGGAACTTCTCTGATGCCGCTAAATGTAAGATCCAAACGCTTCAAAGACGTCAGCTCTGCTAAGGAAGGCAGGCGTTGCAAGTTCGAACAAAACCTGAGCACCAATGCATTGGCACTCTTCAAGCTTGATATTGAGCCTGACAATTCTTCGATTTGTCCACAGTTAGATAAATTGAGGACTTGGAGAGCAGGCATGTGCTTGAAGAATGAGTTCCCTATTCTCTTTAATGAACAATTACCAGACAAGAACAAGGTTAAAAGCTTAGGACACACTGGTGCTGTATTGGATGCTATCTCTTTGATTTTATTACTCGTTAATGAAACCCTTTCTACTTCTTTTGACCACTCTTTCTCTTCTGGTATCTCCTCCAGTTGCATTCCGGCTTTGATCATGAACTGAGAACCCATTATCTTGATCGCCATGTCTCTGACCAAATCATGCATTTTCACACCTTCCAATCCACCCACATCATAACATTTAGCAGCTTCCAATAAGCAGGAGTTGATAAGTTTGTTCAATATTGCATGACCTCTATCAAATTGTGCTGGTCTGTCTCTCATTTTACCAATGAGTCGCTCATCGATAAGATATTGTATTAATTCATCTCTTTCAATTCTACAGTCTTCAGGATATAAAGCGCAATATAGAAAACAATTTTGCACTACTGGATCATTCAAGCGGATGTAGCTGAACTTCAACACTTTGAATACCTTTTCATCCATCAAGACATCTTCTGATTCTTTCAATGCTTGTAACACGCTCCTCCATTCACGGACATCGTTCACTTCTCTCATGCAACTTGCCAGTGTAATTATCCCAAGAGGCAGTCCTGCACATTCTAGCGCAACACACTTTGCAACGTCCAATACTTGAGGAGAAAGACTCATCTTTGGATGCCTAAGAGTCTTCTCAAATAAGTACCAAGCTTCTTTCTCTAAAAGAGGCTCTATTTTAATTTTCTCCTGGCAACATAATCTCCGGCACACCTCCAATGACCGAGTAGTTATTAGAATCTTACACCCATTCACTGTAGTAGGAACTCCCACCATCTCCAAACAAATATCATCCAAAATGAGTACAAATCTCTTTCTTTTCATCAACTCCCTTGACAACATTGCAGCCCTTTTCCTTTCGTCGTCCTCAAATGAAATATCGAAATAAAATGCTTTGGCAATGTCATCTTGCAGCTTGCGGATACTAGGATTTTGTGAAACGGTGATCCAATACACATTACCAAAAGTTTTAGATTGTTTCTGAATTCGATTATGGATATGCTCAACAAGGGTTGTCTTTCCAACACCTCCCATTCCCCAAACCCCAATGGTTAAGACATCATCCTTCCTCAGCTGCTCCAAAATGTTCTTCAAATTTCTTTTAAATGCTTGCCCAACTAACTTTGGAGCCGGCAATGCAAATTCTTCATGTGCATCCAGCGTAAGCCCCTGTCTAAACTGACCCTGCTCCATAAGCTCTGCTACTTCTTTGGTAAGATCTTCTACATGATCTGCTAGCTGCTTGCTTCTAAGTAATCTCAATGGTCCACTTATGCTGAATTGCAATTCTAGGCTGTCAACACTACTTCTTGTCCTCTCCACATTCTCTAACCAATTTTCGACTTCTTTTTTTCGTTTCTGTGTAGAGGATGATTCTGCGTGATCTACAAGAGTAATTATGTCCGCTTCTCGACTGCACAAAGTGTCACATTTTCTTTTGAGATTCTGTATCTTTTTATCAAGATCGGTCGAAGTGGCCGCCCAGTTAACAAAGTTCCCCAACGTGTTCATACCGGCCTATTAAGTTCCTGGCTGTGGAGAAGTAGAGAAAGAACAAAAAAAACAGTATTGGAGAAAACTCTATAATCTATATAGAAGAAACAAAAACAGTACAGAAGAAAAGCTCCATATTCAATACTGCCTCCGTCCCAAAATCAGTATCCTGTTTCGAATTGAAATTTTGTTACTCTTTCCTTTTAAGAAAGTTAGTTAAGCACGAATTGTCAATAATATCGTCATAACAAGTTAGTTAGTATACTAAGTTTGTTATATATAGCGCGTAAATATATCACACTAACTTCTTAATTTTTCTCTGAATGAAAAACTTTGGGGCGGAGAGAGTATAAAACAATTGTTGTTTCTACCATTCAGATAGAGTTTTATGCACAATTATACAGTAGAAGTGAACAAATCAAGGTATATAGCTAATAATACAATGAAAGACATGCATGATGCCACAAATGTCTGAAATTAAGACGAATTATTAAACAAAGAAGCACACAGATACATACCTGACAAAATTAGGTTTGCTCTCAGAAACTGGTTCAAAAAAAGAAAAAAAATTAATTAGACAAAGAACAAACATGAGAAATTCAGGTAAAATAATAATAACTGGACATATTATTACAGTTGATTCTTTGTTGTGTTCAAGCTTTAATAATTCTCATACCTGTGTTGAGAAACAGATTGCTCAGGAGCGAACTTGAAGAAGAAAATGGTGGATTATTGGCTTCATATTTCAAAGTGATAGATCTAAAGAAAGTGAAAAAGATAATGTCTATTTTGTTTTGAGTCAATGAGTCAATTTCGTGGAAGGTGCTGAAGTGAAGGTCTCAAGCTGAAAAGATATTTACAAAATATCCCTACCTTTAATAAAAATCTTATTGAGGTGGATGATAAAGTGTCTGATATGACTACATATAATGTAGTGGAAATTCTTGAATCACTTCAAGAACTCACTATACATCTTAACTAGAGATATATCCCACAATTTGTTATTTGCAAACCCAAAAAATGTATATTGTCGTTATAAAAATCAAGAATAGTTGCAGCCGAAACCGACTATTAAAACGACGTAGAGTTGTGCCTCGTGCTTCTTTATTGTAAAAGTCTTGAAGAATTATAATTAAACTCTTATATTATTATTTTTTTGAACAAAAAGTTGTTAATTTATTAATTTATATCGAACGATAACAAAAGAAATCTTTTTTCGTAATTTTAGACTACCTTGTACTTTCTATCGCTCTTTCTGTCATTTAAATAATGAAATTACCAAAATACATTTCCATTTTAACTATATTGACTACCATGTACTTTCAGTTTTGTGTCAAATGTTAGGATTTGTGTTAGATTTGTGTTGGTTGATCTAATTTTGAATTTGTGTTGGATTTGTTAGTCAAATGTTAAGGTTTGTATTGGCTTTGTGTTGGTTGAACAAATTTTGGGTTTAAGTTTGATTTGTATTTGTTGAACAAATTTTTTATTTGTGTTCAGTTTGTGTCAGTTGAAAAAGAACAAGTGAAACCGGCTACTCTTTGAATTTTCCGACGAACATACATGAACTTGGTAAGTACATGGCAGTTAAAATTCATGAAATAAAGTTTAGGATAGCCAGTTGTAAAAAATATCAATAAGAGAGTAGTCCTATGTAATTATTCAGTATAAAATTGTCACATTAAAATTTTAAGGTATACCTGGAACCATGTCGCTTTAGATCGATTACAATATAAAACAAAATTGTACCACGAATTACTAGTAAAAGATTTGCCAAAAAGTTATTGTAATTACTAGTAATTGTTGGGAAATGTCTTGATTGCTATTGAGTTTAATCAGCCTTTTCATCTCCCATCCAATTCCATGTACAAGTACAACTGTTGTGGCCTCAATATATATCTTCTTGATATCACCAATCACACAGCCAATAAATAACATTGATCTTTTATATATCTATCATCTTTCCCAACTTCCATTATCTTGAAAATCCTTAAAAACTGAACTCTTAAGCCCAAACCCTAGAGCCACCACTATGGCCAATAGAACCAAATCCTCCTCAAAACAACACCAAAAGCTCTCCAAGAACCACATTGACTTGATCAGCAAACTACCACAATCTCTTCTTTGCCACATCCTCTCTTTTCTTCCAACAAAAGAAGCTGTTGCAACAACCATTTTGGCCAAAACTTGGCACTCTCATTGGACTTTTGTCCCAAATCTTGATCTTCAAGAAAATGATACCCAAAAAGAATATTGCACTAGCTTTGGAGATGTTGTGAATAAAGTTTTGTTTCAACCAAATCTAAGTCGCATAAAGAAGCTCCGCTTGAAATGCAGCTCCAACTCCAAATCCTTACCAAATCTTGATTCTTGGTTTTGCTCCGCCGTGTCACGAAACGTTGAGGAACTTGATCTCTCGATCCAACAACACTCAAGCACCGTAGAGCAAGTTCTTGAATTGCCTTGTATCATTTTTTCTTGCAAGACCTTAGTGTCTCTGAAACTGACTGGCCAAAACATATTAATCAATGTCTCCTTCTCTCTTCCAAGGCTCAAGATTCTGAATCTTGTGCGTGCTCGATACGAAGACGAAGAATCTTTCCGCAACATCTTTTATGGCTGTCCCGTTCTTGAAGATCTTGTTGTTGAAGTATGTGACATCGATGAGATTGATTTTGTTCATGAGATTGTCTCAGCTACTTTAAAAACTTTACGCGTAGAGATCAAGTATGATACTTACGTGAGCAGATTTATGCACGAGTACACACTCAAGATCAATGCACCTTCTCTTGAGTATCTCACTATCGACGACGATGTCTCCAAAGATTATTACTTGGAAAACCTAGGAAACTTGGTTGAAGCAAATGTTGATGTTAACCTTGAATCTCATCGATTCGACAACGCTCTGCGTGTTATTCAAGCCCTACAAAATGCAAAGTTTTTGAAGCTTTCGCAAGATATAATGAGGGTATGGAACATTTATATATACTTGTGTTAATATACATTTGTGACACTTTTTTTACTTTGTTTTGTGAGACTTTTTATTTCGCAGGTAATATGTTGTTTGGATTCTTTGATGGATTATGCACAATTTTATAGTATAAAGGACTATCCAGAATTTCAAAATTTAGTGGAATTGAAGCTTGAAGATTGTTGTTGTCTATTGGCCATGATAAAAAACATGATACAAAAGTCTCCATATTTGAAACATATGCATCTTGAAAAAACATCTTGTTACAACAGTTGTAGGCATAGAAGAGAAGGATGTTGGGTGCAACCTATGCGTGTTCCGAACTGTTTGTCTCTACATCTTACAACATTTTATTATCGCGGGTTCGAGGGCTTGGAAGACGAATTGGAATTCATAAGATATATTCTGAAGAACTCGAAAGTCTTGAGGGACATGATGATTGAACATTCTGATCGTTATGTCGAAGGTTCATCTTGGAGTCCAACGTTAGATTGGAAGGAACAGTTTGAAGTTCTGCAGAAATTAATAATGTTTGAAAGAGGATCATCAACATGTCAGCTCAAGTTTGGAAAATACATAGATTGGATCTAATGCTCATAGTTTAATTTGTAGATGTTTTTGTTGTATTTGAATTGAACGTATGCTTCCATATATAATCCACTAAATTAATTTATCAAAAGCTTTTTTATTTGTCAAGTTCCTTGATTATTGCTATTGCTTGTATTAATTAACTATATACGAACACCAAATAGATTTTAGACTTTTCATTTACCATGCCATGCTCAACAATTAATTATAGTATCTTCTTGATAACACAATCAATGGATTGAAAATACTAAATCTTGAAACTTGAATATCTCTTCGAATTCCCATTATCTTAAACTGTGTGTTTATTTCAAATTCTCAGTATCTTAAAAAACCGAACCATTAAGCACAAACCCTAAAACCACGCAATGGAAAATGTTGCCAAATCCTCCTCAAAGCTCTACAGGAACCAGATTGACGTGTTCAGCAAGCTACCACAACCTCTTCTTTGTCACATCCTCTCATTCCTTCCAACAAAAGAAGTTGTTGCTACAAGCATTTTGTCCAAAACTTGGCGGTTTCATTGGACTTTAGTCCCAAATCTTGATATTCAAGAAAGCCACTTGCAAGAACATGGCTCGATAAGCTTTGCAGATATTGTCAACACAGTCTTGTTTCATCCCAAACTGTGTCACATAAAAAAGTTCCGCTTGAAATGCAGATCAAACTCGAAATCCTTCCCAAATCTCGATTCCTGGTTTCGCTGTCCCGTGTCACGAATAATTGAGGAACTTGATCTCTCTATAGAAGAGCCCTCAAGCAAAGAGCAATTAGTTTTTGTATTACCTTGTAGAATTTTTTCATGCAAGACCTTGGTGGTTCTGAAACTGACGGGCCATGATATTTTCATCAACGTCTCTTTCTCGCTTCCAAGACTCAAGATTCTACATCTCGTGCGTGTTCGGTATGAAGACGAAGAATCTTTCTGCAGAATCTTTTCTGGTTGTCCTGTTCTTGAAGATCTTGTTGTTGAAGTGTCTCGTATTGATGAGATTGAATTTGGTTATCAGATTTTATCAACAACGTTAAAACGTTTACGAGTAGAGATCAAGAATGAAACTTATGGGAGCAATCTTTTGCACAACTACACTCTCAAGATCAATGCTCCTTCTCTTGAGTATCTCACTATTTTCGATACAGTCTCGAAAGATTATTACTTTGAAAATCAAGAAAATTTGGTTGAAGCAAATGTTGATGTTCATATAGCTAATGACTCTTCATTCAGTGTTGGTTTTTATGTTATTCAGGCCATGCAAAATGCTAAATTTCTCAAGTTTTCACAAGATATAACAAAGGTACTTGTACATTTTATAGTTTGTACTAATTAATCATTGATGTTAACTCTCATCTGACAATTTTTGAATATATGTTTTCAATTTCATTTGCAGGTAGCTTGCTATATTGATTGCTTCAAAAATTATTTTGAATTTGACGGTCTAGATGACTTGCCAGAATTTTATAATTTAGTTGAGCTGAGGCTGAATTATTGTTGTTGTTTTTTTATCTTGCTAAAGAACATGATTCAAAAGTCTCCACATTTGAAACATCTTACTCTTGTTGAGTGTGACTGTTCTTGCGATACTCTTTTTGGTCATGGAGAGAGTTGTTGGAAGCTACCATTGCACGTTCCCATGTGTTTGTCTTCTCATCTTACTACGTTCAATTTTCGAGGGTTTAAAGGTTCTAAAGAGGAAATGGAGTTTATGCGTTATGTTTTGAAGAACTCGAAAGTCTTGAACAACATGACAATAACATGTTCACAGAAATTTGTTGCTTTAGATTGGGAGCGAAAGTTTGAAATATTGCAGAAATTAGCATTGTTTGAAAGGGGCTCGTCGATATGTCAACTTAAGTTTGTGTGTAGTTGATAGAGTTTGGAGTAGATGTTTTGTTACAATATTGTAATTAGTTGCTTCCTTAATTCACTATATGGATTCATTGTATCAGATAAATTGGTTATTGGTTTCTTCAATCTTGATCATTAAGTGCCTACAAATTTGGATCCAATTTATCTGATCTGAAATGATCTCATAAGGTCAAGTCCTGCTGGTTCAGTGACTATTCAGGAAAAGAGTGTTGCATGTACAACTACATCGCAAAATAAATATATGAACAGAGAGAGAACAGAGATCGAAGGAGAGTAGCACAAAATCCGTACAGCCAACAGTGAGAATCTATATACAAAGACTACCAAATGCATTATAAGGTAACTATTGCATCAACTTCAATCCAAAAAACAGAATTTACAGCAAATGCACTGCCAAGATTGCCAAACTCCAACACTTGCATCTTTCTCAGCAACCTATTGACAATAGTGCCTTTATTCATGCACCAGCTTTGCAATTCAACTCTTCCATTTTCTTTTGCAACTTAGAAGCTTCTTCGGGTTTTCCCATTTTGCGAAGTCCATTTATCAATGTAATATAAGTTACTTTATTTGGCTTGACACTTCCTTCTTCCATCTTCCTCAACTGATCCATTGCTGCATCAAAGTTACCCACTTTGCAATGCCCGCCTATCAATGAATTATAGGTAACTACATCAGGCAAAACACTTCTCTCTTCCATCTTCCTCATCAACCGAAGAGCAGCATCAAAGTTACCCGCTTTGCAAAGCCCGTCTATTAGTGCATTATAAGTAACTACATTAGGCAAAACACTTCTCTCTTCCATCTTCCTCAGCAACTGAAGAGCAGTATCAAAGTTACCCGCTTT
>JAYMSZ010002418.1:0-12043 GCA_036897665.1 Pelargonium citronellum
CGTGAACTTATTTTTTTCTTTTTCCTTTTTTTTTTTCATTCTTAAAAAGATTTTTTTTTTTTTTTTTTTTTTGCAATCATGTTTTAGATGTAAACAAAAAACAGACTTAAATCTTGTTAGTCTGCACCGCTGCGACCCTTGACAGTTATTGCAGCCAAAATGCAATCTTGTTGCGACATGTGTCGATTGCTTTGGCCAAAGGACAGTTTCATTGTAAGCACTGTCAATGGCTGCAGCGCATAACAATACTTGTAATTAAAATTAAACTCTTGGGTATTTATTTTGGTGCCACTGTAACTGCTGTCACTCGTTTCATCCAAAATGTACGTCCGTTGAAGCCTCTATTGAGCGTTGGAACCACTAGAACTTTTCCAAATTCTGAAAAATTGATGCTTACCTCCACGTGAAAGATGAATATTGTATCAAGCGTTTTTTTTTTCCTCAAATGACTTTGGAATTTTGAGAGTGAGCACTCTTTGAAAAGTTAGAGGAGTCTTCTTCAATTTCTTAGAAGACCTCAATTTCATTTGAGCTGAAATAGAGTGGTAATTGCTAAATAACTCTCCAAAGGTCGCTATGCTAGCAAGCTCAATTTCACCCATTTAAATTTCCGAGGCTTATATTGTGCTTTAATGTACCTTAGAAACATTAACACACCCAAACACGGGTCAAAAATAAAAAAAAAAACTAAAACAAAACAAAACTAAATATACCGAAATCAAACTTAAAATGACAAAATGAACTAAAATACTGGAAAAAAAATACACAAATAGCATTACTTTGTTCTCATTACACACAAATATAATTCAAAATGAGTTACAAAATCACCAAATAACTCGATATAAATACGAGTTATCAAAATATCAACGTACACATGTGATATAAGCATAGAATTATGATTATATATAAATATAGGGTTATTTTTGTCTTCCACACACATTTATTTTTGATTTGATGTGTTCACCAAGAAAAAAAAAAGTAGTTTAACTTGTAGCGGAAGTAAGTAATGCGTGATTCGGTTTCTGGTACAACTGGCGAGGGCAGGATGGTAAATTACAGAAGTGAACGAGAATGCAAAGGCCATTTCACAAAACTGTATGTCCTTTTTCTTATTCCTCCATTTTAATTCCTCCATTTTAGTTCCAGTACAAAACTGTAAATCGGTGCCTTTTTTGAAGAAACCCATTTCAACATGGGATTTTTTACAGGTAAATCTGAATAATTTGTTAGTATATATTGTTGTTCCAAAAACTAAATTAAGATGATAAATTAGTGTTGATTGATACATACAGGACTTGCTTGTGTTGGTGCTGCTTTCTATGGCTACGATTTGTTGAATAATGATCGTCGTTGTCGTATGTCCTCCTCTCAGTCCAAAGGTATTCATATTCTTCCTGTTTTGCCGCACATTTATATTATAATTAAAAGGTAAGCATTCCATTTGTCCTTAAACATTGGTGTTTGACCTAATTTGGTCTCTTAACTCAAATTGTCTCTCATCGTTTAAATATAGACCCAAAATTGAGGGAATATATTGAGTTCAAAAAATTTAGAGACTAAATTGAGTTTAAACACCAAAATTCATAAACCAAGTTAGGACGTTTGTCTGATTAAAATTAGGTAAAAGTCTCAATTTAGTCCCTGAATTTTTATAACAAAAAATGGTCCATGAATTTTGGTGTTTCGACTCAATTTGGTCATTGAACTTTCACATATTAACTTAAAATGGTCCCTGAACTTTTAAACATTGACTCAATTTGGTCCCTTAGTTTTTGACAAAAACTCAAAGGACAAGGACCATTTGGGGTCAATTTGTAAAAGTTCAGGACCAAATTGGGTCAAAGCACCAAAGTTCAATGACCAAATTGGGTCGAAACACTAAAGTTCAGGAACTATTTTTAGTTAAAAAAGTTCAAGAACTAAATTGGATCTAAACACCAAAGTTCGGGGACTATATTGGAACTTTCACATGATTAAAATTAAGTCAAGGGATAATTACACATACTAACCCTCAACTATACATCTTTTAACCCTGGCTACCCTCAACTATTGAAACTAACACATACCACCCCTGAACTATGCCAAACTTTTTTCCATCCAAAATTTATGTTAAAAGTTAACGGAATATTCCAATAATTGGGAATATTTCGTTAACTTTAACTGAATTTTTAGAATATTCCGTTAACTTTATCAAAATTTTGGATGGAAAGTAGTTTGGCATAGTTTAAGGTTAGTATGTGTTAGTTTCAATAGTTAAGGGTAGCCAAGGTTAAAAGATGT
Source organism: Pelargonium citronellum (assembly GCA_036897665.1). Taxonomy (NCBI): domain Eukaryota; kingdom Viridiplantae; phylum Streptophyta; class Magnoliopsida; order Geraniales; family Geraniaceae; genus Pelargonium; species Pelargonium citronellum. The sequence continues at coordinate 2,281 of JAYMSZ010002418.1, forward strand.
ATAGTTAAGGGGTGATATATATAATTATTCCTAAAATTAATGCAAAGAGGAGAAAAAATTATACCTAGTTATTTGGAACCTTCTTTTTAAATTATGATGAATACTTACGTATAAACCACTATTTATATCTCTCATATTCCAGGTTTTGTACATATACTTACCTAATTTTAATATGTTTTGAGTGTCGTAATTTCTTTGCTTGTAAGTCTATATTTATTATAAATTAACGAACACTTAATGTCGGGTTTTGGTGTACCATGATTTGGTACGGGGGTAAGGATCTGGCCGAATGTGATTTTTAATACTTTTAATTACGTCTATATTTGTACCTCTATATATGCATATATATTTATGGTCTATTGACTACTTACATTTCCATATTTAACTTTTTGTCCCAAATCTCTAGGGTACTCCGACTGCATCTTCATCTCTCTCACAGAGACCAGCTAACCCTCCAAACATGATACCTGCACGTCAGAGATCAATGAAGCGCAATGGTGGTGGAAGCACATCCACTAATGGTGGCATTTCTCAGCCGATAGCTCCACTTGCCCCATCAGTTGACATGCCCGATGCAAATCACCCTCCTAGGGATACTACAACACAAAGGAGTGGGTTTGGATCCCAATCTCACAACGGTAACAATCACCCTCAACGAAATTCTTTCAGATACCGCAATGGCGGCCCTCATCCTCGTGGTGATGGTTCTCGCCATCATAATTATGGAGGCAGGCGTGATCAGGACCGTGGCAACCAAGATTGGAATGCCCACCGAAATTTTAGTGGACGGGATGCAAACATCCACCAACATAGGGTTGTCCCAAGGTTTGTAGCTCCTCCCCCGCCGCCCCCAACTTCAGGTCCATTTATGCCTCCGTTGTCGGTACGACACTTTGGCAGCCCCATTGGTTACCCTGGTAAGTGACATAATATATTTAAGAGTTATGTATTTTGGCCGTGCCTTTTGATTTCCCTTGTAAATATTTGATGCATTTGGGAATTTGTGAGCTTGCTTTAATGCTGCTATCCATGTTCAGAACTGGCAACTCCAGTGTACTTTGTGGCTACTCCACCTGAGTCACTCAGAGGTAGTGTGCCTTATGTGGCCCCAATACCTCCTCCTGCAGTATTTTTACATGCCCCAGATTTTCAGTTGCATGATAAAATAGTGAATCAAATTGACTATTATTTCAGGTAAATCTACAACTTTTTGTTATCATTAGTTTTTGCATTGATGTTTGTACTGACTTATCTATTGTCTACTGTCATGATATGAATCCTATGTATGTCCAAAAGTTGACTGCAATTGCATCTCATATCGTTTATTGCAGTAATGAGAATTTAATCAAAGATACATACTTGCGGCAGAATATGGATGACCATGGCTGGGTTCCTCTTAAATTAATTGCAGGCTTCAAAAAAGTAAGTTGTTTCGGGATTTTCAAGTGTTTCTTCTTTACTATTGTTGTGTTATATTGTCTCCTCTTCTTATAAGTTCAAAATCATTGCTTGCTTTTGTGGTAAGCAGCATTTATTTCTTTGTAAGTTAATTCCCTGTATGTTAGGATCTAATTGCTCCTGTCTAGCTAAACGGAAGGACAAGAAGAAAATAATAAAATATATATTACCTAGAAAAGGCCTTTGTTTTGTTGTTTTCAATATCACTGATATTACCAGTGGTATAAAGAAGTGGCCTTGTGTTTGCTGTTGTTTATTGCGTTAAACTGTTACGCTATACGCTTTGTGATGTGATCCTCCCCACTCCATAGCAGAGTTTATTTATAATGCAAAATGGGTGATGAATGCTACAAGTGGTAAGACAATACGTTTAGGCATTCCTTATTAGAAGGTATAGGGACATTGCCCTTGTAAGAGCTCTTCACCAAGTAGAATCAAGGGTGATTTGGAGTTGGAGTGGGACACCTTCAGTTTAGGATGACCATCATTGCTTGTACCTAGTCAAACACTATCCATATCTCTGGGCCTTGCTTCTCAACCTTATTGAAGTTCGGACATGTATTAGACTTAAGCTCATGGAGTAATTTGACCCTCTTGTAAATGTTAGATTATGCTCGGCTTCAACTGTCTGAAATGGGTTCTAGCCTCCAAAGTTCGTTTGCAAGCATGAATTGGTTACGATGAGACTTCCCACTAAAATTACATTGTCTAAAATTTCTTAGTTTCAAAATAGGGCATTTTCAGAAAGGCAACCACCCTGGACAATTTAGATGTCTCGCTTCTTGTTGGTTATTTAGTTAATTTGTCTTCTACTTCTAACGTGGTAGTCATTGCACTTCCATCGGTTTGGAGAGCACTGATAAATCCAATTACAGATCTCAGCACCTAATTCTTCTTTGTAGTTTCATATGTTTCTGATCCCTTAAATCTGTATATGGGCATGATGGATTCAGCTTGTCTTGGGTGTTTTTAGAATTTTCTGCGGGAAAACATTACAGTTGGGTTGCTGAGAGAAACTCTCATTTTTTTCATGCTAGTGCTTCAATGGCTGTGTGGTTTTCCATTTCTTATTAATTATGAATGTGGTTCTAATAGCACGGACAATTTGGTTGCCTTGTGTTTTCATCAAAATGTTTTATGAAACTATCTACGCCTCAATATTGTTTCAATAGATTTTGTAAATGTATATTAATTATCGTGGATCCTATGAGATAGAGAAAGCGACTGATTATGTTGTGGCAGTCTTAACTAACAGTCTTCAACTTATTTTTGGGCATTTTTTTCTGATAGATGTTTGGCTTGTTAATGTCTAATTTACTTGATCTGTAACTACTCTGAGCTGCCAAATAACTACTCTGAGCTGCCAAATAACTTCTTAAGCCTATTGTTTCATTTTCAATATTTTCATCATTACTTGATTGTTATCTTGACATTTGATTTTCTTATGACGGTGAAGTGATGGACAAGTAATCTTTGAACACCAAGATTTACTTTAAGAAGCATTTCTAACTTTTACATTTTAACCGTTTAACTACATCTCATACCAACTTTTAGGTTAATATCATTCTATATGTATGATTCTTTGATTTCAGTGTTCTCTATAATTTCTCCTTGTTTATTGTTTAGTAAAATATCTTTACTGCTCATTCCTTGTAGTTTATTCTTTATTTCTACTCCTTGTAGTGTAATTGTTCTAGGTATCTCTAGTTGTAGATTGTAAATAGTTTTTCGGTGCTCTAAAGTTATTCTGGATCCTGGCCCATGTTTCCCTTTAATTATCATCCTACAATTTAGTATTGAATATGCCAATGATATATTCCCCTAAAATAGCAACTAAATTGACTGTTGATTTAAAATCCTTGGCATCATAGACAACTTTGTTTAATTGCTGTTTCTACCATCTGTACAAGGTGAGTTTTAGTTGATAAAAGAAACCTTGTTTATCTGCAATTCCATGGGACTGTAAGAGGTTAGACCAACAATCAAATAGACCTCTTACTCTAGGTTTTTAAGTGCACAAATATCACTTTAATTCTTTACTCTATCTTTCATGTGTGGATCCATTTGTGTCTTGGGTAGTTTATCTTTTGTTTGTTTGGCTCCTCTCCTCCGGTTAAGGACACTTTTTGCTATTTTGGGAATGTCGGAAAATTGGAGGGGATGTTGGTAAGCAAATTGTGTGGATCATCATACCACATCCAAGTGCCCAAATAGGAACATCAGATAAATCATTCATTCACCCGTAGAAAGTAGTGTATTCCTTTTTGCTAAGCCATGAAAATAAGAGTACAATCTTCTATTGGGCGGGGTTGAGGGAGTGTGGGTAGAAGAGCTGGCAATTCAGGTCTGAACCCGCTTGTTGTCCCAATTTTTTGAGTTTTGGTTCAATAAAATCAATCCCAATAAGTGGTGAGTCAGGTCGGGTAACCTGCAATATTATACTCTTAAGTGTTTTTGCAACTCAAGATATATTTGTACTCACTCCAGCCAACTTGCCAATAAAGGTAAGAAATAATGCTCAAAATAAAAATTACTTTGATGTGCAATTTAGCGCAGCAAAACTACCCCACATGTATCCTACATTACCTTGTAAATATTTCAATTCCAACTCAAAGAAACACCACTTGAGTTTGAAACTACTTAAAATGGAGAAAAAATGACCAATTAAACATCCCATATTGAAAGCTACATAGGCTTAATCATCTCACCTAATTAATGCTTACAAGAGGAACTTGTTTGCTCTTTTTTACATTATGGAGAAAGAAAGATAAGCACCAATTTGTAAGGAACTAATTTAGACATAATTTTCATCTATAAAACATATGATAACTATCGAAACTTTCAAGATCATAGTAAAAGAAAATTTAAAATAATGATTTATCATCAACCAGTAAAACCTAACCTGAAGCCGAACATGCTTCGGATATACTATATTCTACTTGAACACAACCTGATCCGAAATTCGAATTGTTACCTCTAAGATACAATAATACTTATAATAGATTGACAATTTCATTAGTAATACTAGTAATAGACTCACTGTTCCATCATTTTCTGGCATGACACGTCATATACTCTGCCAAATAATATTTCACTCTTAGTGTAGTACCTTTTTGTTTTGTGTAATGCCCAACTGTGGTGGCTGGTTCACTGCATTGATCAAGGATTATATTCCTTCACATTCAACCATCACTAAGTAGTTAATTGGGCAAGTGTTCATTGGTGACCCATTGAGTTCAGTGTTGTACACCATTTGTTCAATGACTCACAGTTGTTATGTGCAAGGTTGTGGTGTTTTTTTCTTCACTAGTCTTTACTTTTCCCTTCACTCATGGGGTTCCTTGATTATGCCTGAATCTCTGATGTACAGACACGTAAAGGAGGCCAGCATATCCGTGTTCGATACTGGTACAGCACAATACGCTGAAAATCCATATCCATGATATATATTTTCGTATTTTTCGCATAAATAGGAAACAAAAAGAGAAAGGATGCGTAGCTGAATATATATTTAAATGGTTGAATTGATCCATGTGTATTATGTATTATATTATCTTTGTTTCATTTGTCTTATTAATTGATGCAATTATATCTCTTAATAGAATTCTATTTTGTGTAGGTAAGCCTATTTTAATACACACTATATTTGCTATCTTTAAATTTGAATAATTTTGATATGAACTGTAATTGTTTAGAAATAAACTATCAATACAAATATAATGTTCTGACTTGAATTATCATAAGTTTTGGTTATAGTTTTTATTTTATAAAGTTTATATTTATTTATTTGATTTTTTTAATAGTAGATGAGTTTTATAGGTGAAAATATGCATAATGTTTTTATATGCTATTTTATTAAAGGTATTATAACAGATCTTTTCCTAGATTTTATGAAAATTGTGTGTCGCCATGTCCACGTAGTGTTGTATGGCGTGTCCTGTATCCGTGTCCGTGCAACATAGACCTAAATTACAATACCTTAAATTTTTCCATGGATTAAGCCATATTCTATGCCTTTTTCCTAATTGAATATGAGTTAAATCATATAATGCACCCCCATATAAAGAGCTTTTTTACTGCCAAATTAAATAACTATTACTTATCACTTCCTATTCTCACAGTCAAACAATTACTATTGTCCATCCCAAATGAACATAAATATTTATCTAAGTAATAGTCTTACATGGGCTATATAGGTAAATTAACAAATAAATTTTTTTACTATATCTGATGATTCATGATAATGTTAGTGAATGTGATGCTTTTATTCTGGATGATTTAGATTTATAATTCCAAAGTCAACCACCACGTGCGCATTTATGTAGGACATGTATGTTGAATGCTTTTGATATCTTATTTCTACGTTGTTTTCTAATTCATATCCTTCCACCATTTTTTTCATCCATATAAGAAATCCTTCATTAGGCTTTAGAGTCATAACTTCATTGCCATTAAACAATAAAGGGTGGCTGTATATGTATGGATCTATACAATGCTTGGGTGCACGAAACATGGCCATTTCGTGAATGTCATTTATATGTTGCAGCATTCATTTTAGTGCAAGATTGTAGCCATAGGTAGTGTAGATGATTCACGTGGTTCAATGCTCATAACTTAGAAGATTGAAATGAGCACATATTTTTAATTGTTTATGGATATCTGGAATTGTTCTGAAATAAAAAATTTGCAGAACCACGAAATGGAGGAAGAGAAATCTTCTTCTTCTTCTACTTCTTATTTTTTTCCCCCATTTTTTTTGTTTTTGTTTACAAAATAAGGTGAACTAATTGGTTGTCTGGCCTCCTAGCAGATAATGATTGCTTCATTCATTCCTTTAAAGATTACACTTCTTAAAGCTTTTAGTACAATAGTGAACCTATTTTGTGGTTAATTATTTTTTAATTTTGCAATTATACTTATCTTGATCTAACACTATGTTTGATCGGGGAGGTGGGTTACATTCATTGATATATTACTGTTCTCATTGTTTTCCCTTTCTGCTATCCAGTTCCTTGGACTTGTGCAATAGCTTTACTTTCTTTTGTTTGGCAGTTTATTTGTGCTGTTTTCTTTTTCTTTGCTAAGAATTAAGGGCACTTTATTCATTGTGTTGGTCATTGTTCTTCTCTAGTTAACTTCACCTATCAATATGAAGAAAATTTTATTCTTTGGTTTCCCTGGAGCAGGTTAAGTATCTGACTGAAAATATCCAGCTCATATCAGAGGCTGTACAATCTTCGACAGTTATTGAAATTCAGGTACTTGCCTTATGCCTGTGTGGTGTTCAATTTATCCTGAATTTGTTAATCAACAAATGATAATTGCCCACTCCTTATGTTACCTGTTCAATTTACTTATTTCTTCATCTCTATATGGTCCTGGATGAATGATTGAGAAATTAGGCTTCTCAGTTCTTACCATCTTACTCATATTGTATGACCTATATTTTTCATTTTGATCAGTGTCACCTCTCTAATATTGATTGTAACTGCTTTGGGTTTCAGGGTGACAAAGTTAGGAGGCGTAATGATTGGATGAGATGGATTATGCCGTCTGCTGTGCAGTTTTCTAATCGTACCAACCCTCAGCCGGCAGGAGTGTCCGGTCATGATATGCTAACAGCTCGAGTCCAAGGCCTGTATCTTGAGGAGAATGCCACCACTAACAACAGTAGTGCAAGGGGTCAAGCAGATTTTAATGCGGAGCCATTGCTAGGGGAATCTAAATCTGGAGAGTTTAACAGCCAGTCAAAGGTATCCAGCACCGAGGGAACAGGTCAAGTTAGTGTTCCGGCAGGTTCAGATCCTTCTGCTCCGGGGAGAAATTAAAGTTACTTGTTCCATTCACAAATTGGAGGGGAATGGTGGAGGTACTGCTGGGAAAACTTGGATGTCTTTGGGGATCATGATCTTGCCATGGTATGATGGGATATGAATTTTCTCAAGGCATATAAGAAAATACAATTAAAAGGATCAGAAAGGGACATTTTTTTTTAAGATATAAAAGAGGAAAAACTTATTTTCAAAAAAAGAAAAAAAAAAGAAAAAGAAAAAAAAAGAAAAGAAAAGAAAAGAAAAGAAAAGAAGAGAAGAGAAGACAGTTTTATGACTTTGGCTGGTAGCATGAGCTGTTGGGATATGTTTGGTTTTTCAGCTGTTGCCTTATTATACCCCATCTTGAACCATGGTTAGTTCACAACTTTGTTTGGGGACTTTTGGTTACTTCCCCATACTGACCCTATGCTTATTTTTTATTTTTGTGAACCTTGGGGTCAGAATTACCCTCTACTATTAGGTGTAAGACCTAAGATTTCTAGAGTGGTGGAAGAAAGTTTTTTGTATTTGCACTGTCATGGAAGATGGGGTGGATTACAACTCCTGCTACAACTTGCTGGTGGCCTATTTGTGGATCACATCTTGGTTTAGTTTTTTTTTTTTTTTTGTTTGTCATATATATCATACCCTAGAATTATATTAATGTGTATACCTTTATTTCTTCAAACCTTTTGAAGATTTTACTGCATAAACTGGTCCTTGGGATAAAACTTTGGAGACATCCTATCTAGGGCTGAATGTTTATTTAAGATTTCGAGATTGTTTTAACATTATTGTCATGATGATTTGTACCTTATTTTATGACTAGTTTATTTGGGGTGAAATGTCCAACTTGGTCTATAAACTTTTATGTTTTGAACCAATTTAGTCTAAACTTTTTTTTTTACTGAAAATAGTTTATTAACTTATAAATATTGATCCAAAATGAATTTTGCCGTTAGAGTTTATATCAAAAGTTGATAGACCTAATTGAGTCAATATTTGTAAGTTTAGGACTATTTTGGGTTGAAAAAAGTTTTGGGATCAAAGAGGTTGAAATACGAAAGTTTATAACCAAATTCGGACTTTTATCTTTATTTGTAGGCAGTGGCGGAGCTAGACCTACATGGTAGGGTAGGCCAATTTTTTTTAATATATCAAATTTAGTTAATTTAATTATTTTTCGTACATGATAAAAACGTTTTGGAACCATTGTTTACACATATTGAGACCATTTTATATACAAACATTATTTTATCACCGTATAAACAAATAAAACTTGAGGACAATTTTTTTTACTAAATAGTAATTCACTTTTTAAGAATTTTTTGTGTTTTATAGCTCACTTTTTTAGAATTTTTAGGCCTAAAAATGTGTGGAAATGGACTTGGACCAATGTAAATTGAAAGAAATAAGGGCTAGACCCATTTTAAAAGGAATTTTTAAGCTTAAAAATGTGTGCAAATAGACTTGGGCCAATGTAAATTAAAAAAAATAATGGGCCGAGCCCATTTAAAAAGGAATTTTAAGTAGTTTAGCCCATTTAAAAATCAAATTCACTCTTGCTGACTATGGAATTCAAACTCTAGCATGAGCACATAATACCAAAGCCTTAGCCACTCTGCCAACTTTACTTTCAAGCTATAACATAACGGAAACAATATATATCTTGGGGTACGCTATGACCTACGATGGCGTACCGCTCCCTCCGCCACTGTTTGTAGGTCACTGTCTATCATATTGGAATTGAGGTTTGGAGCATCTACTACTACTACTTGATGTTGATCATGTGTTGATTATATGTGAGCAATATCTCTTGGGTTTCTGATGTGGTTGTGACTTGTGAGTAACATGTCGCCATTTGGAGGGGTCATAGACTCTGTAGTAGTGAGTTTCTAGATCTTGCTTGTTTTTTTGTTTGATTAGGTTACATCACATGCTCATTCTTGAACAATGTTTTCTATGTTTCTAGATGAAGTTATATGTGATGTGTTTATTTTAGGCTACAACATAGGAAACATAATGTGCAAAACTGTACACACAATACAATACTGAATACTCCATAAACAAAAGCCAAATTAGGGAGGAGGTGTATTTTTCTAGAATGTACATAAATACGTGGGGTTGAGTTGGCAACTACTCAACTTGTAGCTGAAAAAGAGACCCTATTTCAGGGGTTTAGGTACACACTACACACTAGTTGTAGGTGCCTGATAGTATGGGTCAGTGATACTGTTCATTGCACACCTACATTATAATACCAAGTACACTTGATAGTGAGTAAGTGAGTTTTAAGACTTGTTTGGTAACACTTCTCAAAAGCAAAAGTCACTTACACATTCATCGAAAATGTGCCACATCTCCAAAATAACAACTATTTATTCTCTAAGGTACCGTTTGGATTAGGAATTTTAGTTTGGGAATGGGAATGGAGAATGGGAATGGGAATGGGATTCCCATTGATGATGTTTGGATTAGAACACATTCATTCC
>JAYMSZ010002419.1:0-12041 GCA_036897665.1 Pelargonium citronellum
CTATAATTTTTAGTGGATTTGATTAATGGGTAATCGTTTATATCTATGTGTTTGTATATATATAAGTGCACGTGCAATTTTAATAATATTGCATATAATTTATATGGTATTGTTTAAATGTAATTTGATTATTGTAATGTTTTAATTACATTGTATAATAAAATATATTTTTAATTTTGTGCAACGCACGGGTATAAACTAGTATATTATAAAAATGGAATAAAAAAACAAGTTTATAATACAAGTAAAAGCGACACATCGTCATTATGTTAATTTTGGCACAAAACTTATCTAATTACGAATATATCTCATTTATATTAGAAATATGAAAAATAGAAAAAAATAAAAAGGAAACTGAAAACTTTTATAAAAGTAAATTGAATCTTGCAAGTAAAGAAATTTAAAATCATATAATAATAAGATAATTAGTTACACAACTCCTATAATATGATATGCATAAATAGAGACATATTTATAATTAGCCAACTAAGTTGAATATGTATGGTTAAAATATTTTATTATTGACTATGCGTTGCACAAGGAATGAACACTAGTATAGTTATAAAAGAGAAATTGCAATACTAACTCTCAATAATTTTATAAAAATAGAAAACACAAATTTTAAAACATATGAACAACACAATAGCTAAGATTAAATGAGTGGTGCATTGTCACAAGAAAAAAGAATTTGCCAACGCGTAATTTTGTTTGAATAGCTTTTGAATTAAAAATAGCTCTTAGAATTTACTCATATAATAATGCTAATTAGGGATGTAAATTTTCATGTTCAAAACATAAACAAATAGAATTGCCAGCCACAAAAACACGGCAAAACAACCCTGTAACCGTGTACGTACCCGGTAGAGCAGTTGGTTCGTGTCAGTCTCAACAATTTCGGTGGTCTAATTCTAATCTCTAATGCAGTGCATGATGAATCTAAATTATAAAGACAAGTCTGTCCACCGACCCAGACCCAGACCCATTTTACTGATTCTCGGCAATACCCAGATGAGTTTATGAAGAGGCACAAGAAGATTTCAGAATATGAACCATCCAAGCCCAACTCTTTTTCCTTCTTGACAGATCCTGAAAACAGGAGTTTTGGTTCTGGTTGCAGTTCGATGAGGTTGATGGCTATTTTTGTGGCGTGTTTGATGCTCATGTCGGTGCTGTTTTCTGTTTCTGTGGTGCTCAGAGACCCACCTTCTGATGCTGTCTTGGAGTCTTCACAGGAAAGGATTCAAGTTGAGTCCAAAAGAGGTACCTTTTTTTCTATTTATTTTCTGGGTTCTGTGATTTGGGATTTTGCTTTCAATCTTCAAGTGGTTAAGAGCCAATGTGCTCATGTGTTTTTGTTTGTTTGCTCAATTTATTACTCATTTTTATTATAATCTTCCCAGATCCAATGCATATTAAATAAACCCATAGTGATAATGTTCTTCATCTGTTTTGAATTGATCTCACTTGGCTTCTTTGATAGTATTTATTTCCTGTTTTTCACTTTGAGCAGATGGGTTTTTGTTAGTTAAGCCACTCATGGAAGATTTGTTAGCTCAATTAATAGAATGTATGTTTCCAGATCCAATGCATGTTATATAAAATTATCTTTCAACTATGGGCAAATCTACCAAATTCCTGTAAAAAGATCTAATTAAATCCATACTCATAATGCTCTTCAGCTGTTTTGAATTGTTCTCACTTGGCTTTTCTGATATTATGTATTTCCTTTTTATTTTTTTCACTTTGACCAGTTAAATCGATATTCGAAACCTCTCAGTCGATTGAGAACCCTAAAGATTTACTGCTTAGTGGCCTTCTTGCCCCTGGATTCGACGAAAGATCTTGTCTCAGCAGGTACCAGTCGGCCTTATATCGGAAAGAACTTTCGCTCAAACCATCTTCATATCTCCTTTCCAAGTTACGAAGTTACGAGGCTCTCCATAAAAAGTGCGGACCTTCAACTGAATCTTATAACAAAACCTTGGAACAACTCAAGTCCGGGCAACCCGCAACGTCTTCGGATTGTAACTATGTAGTATGGGTTTCATTTAGCGGATTAGGGAACAGGATATTGACCTTAGTGTCGGCATTTCTTTATGCTCTCCTCACAAACCGTGTCCTCCTGGTTGATCCTGGAGTCGACATGACTGATCTCTTCTGCGAGCCATTTCCTGAGGTTTCCTGGTTTCTCACCTCAGATTTCCCCCTTAAAGACCAGTTCGCCGGCTTTGATCAAAGTTCTCCTCACTGTTACGGGAAAATTTTGAAGAATAAAGCATTAGCAGAATCAAATGAGTTGATGAGACCTTCTTTCATGTATCTCCATCTGGTGCATGATTATGATGATGAAGATAAGCTGTTCTTCTGCGATGATGAGCAAACTTTTCTTAAGAAAGTACCTTGGTTGATCATGAAGACAGATAACTACTTTGTCCCATCACTTTTCTTGATGCCATCTTTTGAGGAAGAATTGAATAATCTCTTTCCTCAGAAGGATACGGTTTTTCACTTATTGGGTCGGTATCTTCTTCATCCGACGAATCCTGTCTGGGGACTTGTTACCAGATACTACCAAGCTTATTTAGCCAAAGCGGATGAAAGAATAGGAATCCAAATCAGAGTCTTTGATACCGGAGTTGGTCCGTTCCAACACGTGTTAGATCAGATCCTGGATTGTACAATCAGGGAGAAGTTGCTTCCGGAAACCGATAGCCAAATATCCATCATTAGTCCATTGGGTAGTCAAAAGTCGAAGGCTGTGCTGATGACGTCTTTAAGCTCCGGTTACTTTGAGAAGGTGAAGAACATGTATTGGGAACATCCAACTGTGACGGGGGATGTAGTCAGCGTTTTCCAGCCAAGTCACGAAGAGTACCAACAAACAGAAAAGCAAAGTCACAACCAAAAGGCATTTGCAGAAATGTACTTGCTGAGCTTGAGTGATGTTTTGGTCACAAGTTCATGGTCAACATTTGGGTATGTTGCTCAAGGTCTTGGAGGATTAAAGCCATGGATTCTGTACAAGCCTGAGAATAAGACAGCCCCGGATCCTCCATGTAGGCGAGCCATGTCGATGGAGCCTTGTTTCCACGCACCGCCCTTCTATGACTGCAAGGCGAAGAGAGGGATTGACACGGGTGAAGTTGTTCCCCACGTGAGACATTGCGAGGACATGAGCTGGGGTCTTAAGCTTGTTGATGTTTCCAGTTGGTAGCAACCATTTGCTTGTTGTAACTGTAAGAGTCATAGGATGAGTCTGCAATGGTTATGTTGTTAAGAGTGTTGGTAATGAGTTCATCCTTCAAAATGCTTATTCCCTTGAACAATTAGGGTTCTTTAGCTCTCCTGTTGCAGGAGATTTTGTTTTTTACATACCGAAAAGAGAGTTATTGGTTGGTTCTTAAGAGTTAAGACCATCAATATGGGTGATTTAACATTAGGCTCGAACAGTTTAAGATAAAATATTCGAGGTCTCATGTTCGAGTCTCAGTGTGTGTACGCTTGTTGATAAAAAAAAAATGCTATTTTCTTTATGTTGTAGGGTTATTACACTAACACAATCCTAGAATCCCAAACTTGATATTTCAAGTTAAGTTGGAACAATTTTAACTACAATATCTTAAATAGTTAAAAGAACTTGTATGTTCCAATTTGGTTCTTGAATTCTTTTTAACTTAAAATGATTCTTGAACTTTTAGATATAAGTCCAAAATGGTTGTGGCCGTTAGTTTTCGTTAACTTCTCCATTAAGTGGTATGACGTAGAATTTAAAATACATTAAAAAATTATTTTTATTTAGTTATTTTGCTGACGTGACGGTTTTGTTGAATTAAACAACTCACATGACTCGTCATGTCAACAAAATATTTGAAAAATAATACCACCTAACCGAAAAACTAACGACAATAACCATTTTGAACCACAAGGTCATAGACCGAATTGAGATTTTTACCTCATGAATATATTGAGATAATGTTACCATCAAACAATAAAAGATCATACTAACTTATCATACCATTAATAAGAGAAGGCAATAATATCAGTTTCATTCACTTAAACTTGTCTAGTAGTTTGGTAACTAATGATTCAAACATTTAAGTGAGTCCACTAATACTGAAAAGATGCAAAATTGTAAAACCATTTCCACTCCAGAGCCAATGTCTTGTTTAACAGAGATTGATTGAAATGCTAGGTAGGTTCCATCAGTTCTTCCTCCCTTCAGCCAAGATTATGTGATATCCATGTCTGCATCGGCAAAACAACATACATATATTTAGCTACTGGAGACATTAGTGGATTTGAATCCTTCACAACCAAATTAAATAAGAAATGGATCATACGTGGATTTGAATGGCGCACTGGTAGTTCCAACAGGTGTATTGAATGCAACTTCTTGAAATGGTCCGGCCATCTTGCCGCGCGGAAACCATCCAAGATCCCCACCCTTTTTTCCAGATGGGCATTCTGAGTATTCTGCCGCAATCTAGCAAAGAAAAAGGATCCATAAAGAATAAATATCATCAGGTTAAGCATGTCTCAAGGGACAAGGTTCAAGCCTTTTAGTACTACTTTCCATATTAAAGAATTAGTGAAAGATGAATAACAATGAGTAATTATGGATATATACCCTTGCCAAGGCCCTTAAACAATTAAATCCTTATTTCATCAGGTACCTCTAAAAATGTTATATGAAATTGACATAAAAATTACCCTGATTGGATATTAGAACTAATCATTACCAAATAAAAATCAGATATTTTTACAATTTCTTCAACATTTAGTTGAAAATATGAAGAGAAACAAAGCGTAAAAATATATTTCAAGTACTTTACTAACACTGATTGTTATTTTTTGTTAGCAATAATGGATTACACAATGATTCATAACATAGGATAACAATACTAAATTCAACCATAGATGATGTAAAGATTTCAAGGGTAACTGTCAAACAAATTAGCATGATAACTTAGAAATAAGTTACATCAGGTGAATTGTCTTGCATACTAAATCATTAGGGTTTTGATTAAACCGAGACTCTAGGTAAACTAAATTCGGAAAACTCATGTCATAATACATTTACCTTACTTCACTCTGCCCCTTTTTCATGATTCAAGTCAAATAGTTCTTAATCCTTAGTTAAACTGGTTCAGTTGCATGTCTCTTATCTTGTCAATACATCAAATGATAACTCTATATCTCGATTGCTCAAGCAAAAATTGGAGTTTTGCGTAAATAATAAAGCATTACAAGAAACTTGTTTCAAGTGACTAAATATTTATGTTCTCTTTGTTCTTTACTAGTCGAGAAATTTAGTATCGTCGTGTCGTGATAAGTTCTGATGATTTATGCTTCAGCCTGTATACATAGGGACTTTGAAACTAAGAACCAAGTTAAGAGTAATTACAAAATCAATATGACAAGATAGCTTTATTTATCCCATTTCATAAAAATTGAATTGATCTAAGTGCTTATAGGCTTTAAGCTTTCATGTAAAATTTTCAAGGTTAGAAGTAAAATATATGAGTATGATAACTTAGAAATAAGTAACATTAGGTGAACTGTCTTGCATACTAAATCATTAGCGTTTTGGATAAACCAGGACTCTAGGTAGAGTAGACAAAAGCTTTGGAAAAGTGGAAAACTCATGTCATAATACATTTACATTACTTTAATCTGCCTCTATTTCATGATACATGTCAAATAGTTCTGAATCCTTTGTTAAACTGGTTGAGTTGCATGGCTCTCATCTTGTCCATACGCAGATGATAAATCTAAAACTTAATTGCTAATTCAGAATTCAAACAAAAACTGAAGTTTTGCATAATTAATAAAGCATTACAAGAAACTTGTTTCAAGTGACACTAAATATTTAAGTTCTCTTTGTTTTTTACTACTCGAGTAATTTAGTATCGTCGTGTTCATGCATGTGATAAACTTCTGATGATTTATGCTTCAGTCTGTATACA
The DNA here is from genome assembly GCA_036897665.1 of Pelargonium citronellum. Lineage (NCBI taxonomy): Eukaryota > Viridiplantae > Streptophyta > Magnoliopsida > Geraniales > Geraniaceae > Pelargonium > Pelargonium citronellum. The sequence continues at coordinate 5,967 of JAYMSZ010002419.1, forward strand.
AAGGGACTTCGAAATTAAGAAACAAGTTGAGAGTAATTGCAAAATCGATATGACAAGATAGCTTTATATATCCCATTTCATAAAATTTAATCGACTTGACATAAAGAAGCGATCTATAGTACTAAAAAAAGTTTCAAATCCATTGTCATAGGCTTGTTGCTAACCCAATACCATATCAAAACAAAACTGTGGTAATATGTATATTGAAAAGGATAATTTGTATCTTTAAAGAACTAAAGCAAGGAAGCTCACCTTTGCAAACTCAGCTGGTGGAACCTTGTCTCCATTGCTAAGCCAACCATCTTGAAGCTTTTTGTATGCTTCATTGATCTTTCCCTGCTTCTCACATAGGATATGCCTTGCTGAAACATGTCCAAAAACCATGGTTATAACTACTTAAAGAATAAAATCAAGTGCAAGTAAAAAAATAAAAGGCGATTAACATGAAATGCACCTTTAACATATGTACAGGTACCAAGCCCATCAGACTTCCCTGCTTTCCCTTTACCCTTTGAACCGCCCTCATCACCTCCACCACCACCAGACTGTTTCGCCTTTCCCTTTCCTCCTGCCTTTGCGTCCTTCCCCATTGTCTCAGAGCACGTATTACCAAAGTCTGGAAGGAAGATTTTTTACAAAACAAGTAATGACAACAAGCACCAAACCATCATGGACATTAATAACTTGATGATAACTAGAAGCCAAGTCAAAAGTCTAATTTAATCTATAAAGTCAGAAACACGAGGAAAGCAGCTGAGATCCAAAACACTGGATTAAGAAACCAATGAAGCCCAAGAAACAAGAAGAATAAGGATTGTTGGAATAAAATTGTTCCAAATGTACCACATAAACAGCTATGATTGCATCATAAGACCAGTTCATGCTACAATTTTCATTTATTAATTTACTTTTGGTAGAATATAATAAAATTTTCTTCCTAAAACATAAGAAAATGGTTTTTAAAAAGCAGGCACCATTCGTTTTTTGAACAAGAGAACTAAAGTTTACCTAGTAACTTATGAGAAAAGACTTCCATTTGATAAGTCTTCCATAGAAATTTGGAAGTTGAAGGCCTAACTCCAAATCAGATAATATCCTAAAAAAGCACTCTCTAAATCTCTCTATATGTGACAAACCATTTTTTTTATCAGCGATACGAACACCATGATGGGAGGCTCGAGCTTGAGACCTGAAGGGAATCAAGTGCTCTAAACCGCTTGCCCCAATGGGTGTTGGTATGTGACAAACTATCCACACACAAACAAGTTGTAAATATTCAAGCTGGCATGACAGCGGAAAGCAAAATTCTAGCGTACAATTTGCATCCAATTCCTCGTTCCAGAATGACAAGAAAAGCTTCTCACAACTACAAAATGAAACTCAAACACTTTTTTCTTAAATTACAACACATTTTGTTAAGTTACCACAGTTTTGGGAAATTCACAAACACCTGACGAAATTGTTCCATCTCATAAAATAAAAAAAATGAAAAAAATATTCACAGGGCTAATTTATTACTATACAACAACACTTCAGACTTATTAATTTTCCAGGTAAGAAAAATATAGCAAGAGCACCACCATGTATATAATCAACCCTTACAGACCCATGAATGAAACCATGTATATAATAAACAATCACATAAGGTTTGAATGAAAATAAAATACATAAAAACTAGAGGATCGTATTAGACGATGAACAATGAGTAAAAAGAAGAGCAAAAATCAAATTAAATAGGGAATTCGTGAGAGAAAGCTGAATTACAAACGAGAGCTTGAGATTGAGATTGAGTAGTTTTATAAAATCCGAGTTACCTTAGGTTTCGATAGAAAATGCGCAACAACAAACAAAGAGGGCAGAGATTGAGTTTGGGTTTCTCGGAGTTGCTCTTCAAGACTCAGTTCGAGTATGGAATCTTCGAGCTCAAATTACGTAAATGCCCTTCCAACCCCAACGCTCCCTTGTGTTGTGTTGTTATGTACGTGGTCAAGAATTGAGATATGGGATAATCAAATAATTAATGATATGTTTGGGTATCGTCATTTCATTTGAAATATTGGATTTGAGCCAAATGAGTTGTTTGAAAACTCCAAAAATTTAGATTTGGATTTGCGTCAAATCCAATAGCATTCAAAACATGTCTAGAACATGATATTTCAAATGACAACTCTTACCTTGTCATTTGAAATTCTTTAGTTTCACAAACATTATATTTGTAATACTGCATTTCAAATCTAAAATCTCAAATGACGAATTTCAAATCGAATCCATGTTTCCAAACGCAACCTTAAGTAATGTAATACATTAGAAATTCAGTAAAAAAACATTGTACAAAATGATAAGTTTTTTTTAGCCATGTACAAAATGATAAGTTAAACAATGAGAGATTGTACATCGATTATTTCATTGATGAATTGGCCGAATCATAATACGTCACATGTACATCATGTTTTATAAAACAAGCACTTTGCGTCAAAAATTTATGAAAGGGTGGTAGAATCATATATGTCGGGTTTTTATTTTTATTTTTATTTAAGCTTAATTTTAAGTCACAAAAATATAAAATATATATGTATCATGTAATTTGTACAAAATTGGGACAAATAATTTTTTTTCTTCTAAATTTTATGAGTAATTGCATATGCACCTATTAATTTGTCCTCAATTGACAATGCATCTCTGGAACTATTTTGTAAATCAAATACTAAAAGTGTTCGTGGACGGGTAACCCCTCCCATTTATGGAAATAGCCAACCAAATCAGATCATTGCAAATTAGAATTTTGCAGCCCATGAGCCAATGTATTTTTGAACCGTTTGTGAATTGCAAGTTGTGAGCGATTTGGTGGGTTATGCGCAATCTCCATATACAAATGAACCTTGATCCAAACTTAATTAAGTCATCCAAAACTAATATAGGAACAAAAAAAAAACATTAAAAATGGATCATTTAATAACTTAGAAAATTAGTTTAGTCAAGTGGTCCAAACATAATGTTGTCTATTATTATTTTAATTGGGTGAGGTTACCCGTGGATTAGACTTAGTGAACCCATGACCCACATGTTGGACATGCAGGTTAAGCATGTGAATTGAGCGGTTTAAGCTTGTGCGATTTTTAAAGGTGTAAGTACAATTTGAATTCGTGGGTTGATGAATTATCCTTTTTTTTAACACCTTTACAAATACCTCCTCTAAAGTCTCCCACACTCGTTATATCAATTAAATCTAACTGAAATTATTTGGTCTCTCATCACATGCACAACATGTGACTTGTTAATTTGTGAAATTTAAAATGGTTTTTATTACTACAGATTGTTAACATTAAATTCATGAAGCTCACATGAAGATGTACATTTCAGATCTTAGAAATCTCATTTTCAAATTCAAAACTAATTCAAAATAAAAAGTTAATTTCATTCTTAAACCTAACTCAATGTCAATCAACGATTAGTTTAAGTGCACATCTTCATGACATAACTTGATCAAGGAGCCCAAGATATTGCTCATGTTTACGGGAGGAACAAATCTTATCTTGATCATTAACAACATCCTACTTGATTTATGGCGTACCCAACACTAGCCGTTATAAGTAATCCAGTTACGAATACAGTTTGACTATGTCAAAACATGCGACTCCTAAAGTGATGTACAATGATGATCTCGAGTATTGAGACTCATACACAAATTCACATTCTTGAGATCCACTTATGACGTGTAAGCAAACCATGAAGTGGTTCTCAAGTAGGTCAGTCTAGTGCAATGGTTCTCTTAACCACCACCTACATAATTAGATGATATTCCAATATCTATGACAACTTATTTTTCATCCATCTAATATGATACTAGTCTTATCGCACATCGTCATTGACATTACCATGAGGACATTTGACTAGGGTCATTTTAAGAGCAACTTATTTATTATAAGGTCATCCTACTATTATATATTTAATTGACGCAGAATCAAGACGACAATACCTTTATTAATTCATGAATATAATACAACCAACAAAATCATGTCACATGTCATTAATTGATTGGCCGTTAGGGCATCGCCCAACATGCATGTCCCCCTGACTTCATTTGAATTAGTCCACACATAATTACCAGAAACCGCTCTGCTTGCCGCCGTCTGGAAAGCCCGATCACCTAGTGCACGAAAACCCCCTTACTTTTGCCTTCTATGACAAAACCCCTCTTCGTAAGGAGAAAAGACAGCTTTTCAATAGTGTTTCACAGAGTTTCAACATGAATTTAATTTAGGGGAAATTGCAGATGACTACCTTGAATTAGACACCTTTTGCGTTGGCTACCCCTAAACTAGTTTTCGTAACTTTGGGCTACCCCTCAACTACCCAGAGCCCATTCCGTCAATTAACTTTGACATAAATTTACTCTCTCATCATGTGCACTGTACATGACTTCCAAAAATTTTATAATGACATTTGTATCGTTCTTCTTCATTGTTCAAGAACAAGTATATATATGAATGTTCGTCGGAAACTTCATACAATTTACCATTCTTCTTCATTGTGATTTGTTGAATTACTTATGATTTTTTTTTGGGTAGCATCAACAATATTGCACCAAAATTACAAATGGAACCAAATTTTTTTTAGATTTCATGTGAATTTCATTAAAAATTTCAGATCTAGAGGAGGTCGTTCATGGAGATGAGGCATGTGGTGGTGGTTTCGCTGCAAAATGCAATGGAAGTCCCTGGCGAGGTCGAACCCATGTCACGACAAAGATAAGTTGGTGATGGGGACGAAGGATCCACTATTAGTGTTGGAGGGAAGGTTTAAAAGGGCGTTTTGGTCATTTTTTATTTTAACTTACGGAAATGTGGACAGAAAGGGCCATTGTTAGTTTAGGGAAGCCCAAAGTTACAACAATTAGTTTAGAGGTAGTCAACGCAAAAGATGTATAGTTCAGATTAGCCATATGTAATTTCCTCTCTTTTTATAATAATATTTATGATTTTTTAATGTAAAAAGCTAATAATTTGTTAATTAAAATAAAACGATAATAAAGACAATATAAAATTGGGGACTTGAAAATCAACCAACCCAAAAATGTGACAAAAATCCAAAATATAACTAATATGTGGGCCACTCGGTTCACAACCCAACCTGAAAATAAAAAATTGACACTACCAAACTGAGCCATAATGGCTAAAACATCTCGAATAATCTAACGAAAGACCCCATCAACCTAAATTATCAAGTTGAAGGCACTAAAATCCTTCCTTTTAGCTTGAAGAGTACTAACAACTGACAACGATTGCAATTGTAGTTTAAGACGACCACATGGATAGTTTTGCCAACGGCCCCTCGCAACCCATCAAGTTTGTCATCTGTTTTGACAACAAAAACGAACGCTGATCTGATAACTATGGTCGAACCACCACCTTCCAAGTCACTTTCTTCTTCTCTGCAACCACCTCTTGTCGCCTTATGCGCACACCAATAGAAAACCTACTGTGAATCTATGTCGCACTGCAATAAACCTTAACACCCTAAAACTTGTTATCAAAGCAAAATGCGCTATCTTAACGAGAGAGCCTGCAATTTGCTATCTGCAAATCCAAGAGTCTGTCGTCGCTTTAAAAATCAAAAGCAATAGTAGCTGAACAAAAGCCCTAGCTAACTCTAAAAACGACAAAGATATTTATGATTTTATTTTGGTTTATAAATAATAATTAATATAATTAATTAAAATAAGGGTAAAATAGTTCAAGAACCCCTGGACTTACCAAAATATTAGAGATGAGCCTTATTTAGGGTATTTCCCATTTTAAAATTCTAGACTTACCAAAATTTGCAATTTAGTCCAATCGACCTTCTACAGCGTGTTTCCAACTGACACGTCATCACGACCGGCCACATCACCTTTCCACGTAAGACAACCTCGTCACGTCAGCTTCCTACACCTAAGTTTACCGGTATTGACCGGGTTTAACTATAACTATTGGGTCTTCATATAGCTGGACCGGTCTCACTCTTCCTCTCTCTCTCTCTCTAACTCTCTCTCTCTCTCTCTCTCTCTCTCTCTCTCTCTCTCTCTCTCTCTCTCTC
>JAYMSZ010002420.1:0-12040 GCA_036897665.1 Pelargonium citronellum
GATCGGGAATAAAGCCAATACTTAAAATTTACACTCGAAGCTCTATAAGATAAAAAACTACGAAATTTGTTTCATTTGATAGCTAATTTTCTAATTGAACCCACTTTACGGTGGGGCTTACTACTTCGTTTATATCTATGGTTTTTAAAACTCTAAATAACAGTAGAATCTTATGTTTCGAATGGCCTGTCATAGGATTTCCTAGTAGTTTCATTTTTCTATTTCTTTAGTGTTTTTCAATTCATTTACACTGACTACTTCAATATAGTTTAATTACTAATGAAACGTCCCTTGACCATTTGATTGCTTTCTCTATCAAGCCTGATAAGTAAATTTGTGTGTGGTTTCATTGTGCTTAGTTGTCCCTCCAAGCCACTACCAAGCCTCGCCAGCCGTGAGCACAATAGATTCTCAATTACTTAGAACTTGTTTGAAACACTATTTAAAATAGTAAGGACCTGTAAGAAGGTAGTACAAAAGCCAAAATGTACATGAACTAGTTTTTTTTTTTTCCCTTATAAACTAGTGTACAAATTGAGACTCGAACCTGAGAGATCTATAGGAACAAACACCTTAAGCCAATTGCTCTAATAGTAGTTGGTTGAAATAATTTAAAATGGGCAGTTAAATTATTAGTTTTTATTGAATTTAAATTTACGTGTCATATGAATGTTTATTGACAGTTGTAAACTTCTCTTAGACCTCTATGTTGCATTCAAGGATTTTATTTTGATGCTTCTATCAACTTAAAAAACATTAAAATATCTCGAGAGTATGCCAATGATGCCAAAATAACTAAAATTAAGCAAAATTTATTTAAAACTACGTACGCTAAAAATCATAAAACAACTAAAATGAGCCACAATAACAAGTTAAACAATTATTATTATTATTTTAAGCTCAAAGAATAGATAAATCATGTAGAGTATAGGAATAAAGTCCAAGTTAGTCCACGAACTATCAAATTGGCACGTTTGATAGTTGAGGGACTAAAATGACACGAATTGGATAATTCAGGGACTAAAATGACACGAATTAGATAGTTCAGGGAATAATTTGGATCTTTATCCTAATATTAATCATTTCCACGTCATCAATTTAGTATTAAGAAAATATTTTTTTTATTGTAATTTAAAAGGTTTCGTTAACAAATTTGACGAAATGCCTTTAAATGACTCGATTTTTGAAAACGTTTGGACTAAACTGGCTCGTTTGCATAACTTATGTACTAAATTGACACGTTTGATAGTTGAGGGACTAAAATGGCACGAACTGCATAGCTCAAGGACTAATTTGAACCTTATTCCTTTTGTAATTTAAAAATATGGACATATAAAGATACAGACATAACAATTATCATTGTATATTTTGATTCAGTTGCACCGTATATTTGATTTAACGAAAAACATATTCTCCCTATTAGTGTCACTCTTTTTTTAAAGCAAAAGGTAATAATCTTGAGTTATTTAGCTAGCTCAGTTTAACTTTTGAATAAATATTTGCGTAATTTTGTTTCTTGCAAATATCTTTGCTGGGATGCTAGAGTTGAGCAGTGTTAAACCTCATTGTTCCCAATGTTGCATTTGTTTGCAACACTGATGAAAACAGTCACTTTTCGATTACAAATTGTCTGGGGTTACTTGTAATATTCAATCAGGACTTGCCAGTAACAGGTGTTGACTAAGTTTTTGTGTGTGTGCATGCAGATTGTTCTGGGTACTATTGGGGTTTCCATCTGGCAGATGGCTCTGGCACCTGTTGTTAGTCCACTTAATATAGAGCAGAAGTCTGAGAATATTGCAAACGGGCATTCACAGAAAAAAATTAAGGATGTCGACCATGAAACTAGTGAAAGTGAAGGCGACTCTGACTCCGACTCTGATGAGCTTCACGATCCTTTATATGTCGAAAATCGGCCTGTAGCACTTGGGTGTGATGATGGGTGTGTGCGAATATATAGTATCATAGACTCAGATGAGTTAGTTTATAACAAATCATTCCCTAGGGTCAGTGGTGAGATATCTATACCCTATTTCTATATTACATGAATTCTTTTGATGATGTTTAAGCTGAGCATATTTATATATATTTGGTTTGAAGGACGTGTATTGAGCGTGGCCTGGAGTTTGGACGCAAAGATGATATTTTCAGGGAGTAGTGATGGGTAAGTAATGCTCTTGAAATTAGTAGTTACTCTGGCTACTAATTTCTAATTGCAAATTCAATTGAAGTAAATTGATGAACAATACAATTGAATGTTATTAAACCAAAATGGTTGGACTGTATGGCGTATTCACGTCAGACAGAAAAACTTTTGATTGGGATCTGTAAAAAGATCTGCAAGTAAATCACTACTCCCTAGAACTTCTGAGCCACCACAGGGGAGTACACGCTAGGTAATGTGCTCTTAAATTGACATGTTCTTGGCATAGCTTTCTCTATTTGTATACCATAGAAAGAACTAGTCAGTCACTTCTGGAAGCTGAGGCAACCTGCGTTGTATCTGGGAGATGATTGACATTTCGATATTTGTATTGAACTTTATCATCATTATCTAGTTTTGTTGAGATGGAAAAGTGGTGATAAATTATGCTATATAGGAAAGTGGCAAGCATTAACAACACGTATATGCATTAACGACACGCTATGCGATTTGGACACATGATTTGTCATTAAAAAAACTACGACTCAGACACGTTAATTTTTTTTATATTTATATAATTATATATATGATATAAAATGGTTTATAATTGTATATAAATTTAACTTCATATTATGTCAAACTAAAATTAAATAAGGTATTACTTCGAAAAAAAATAAGGTATTAAACTCATTAACGTAACTTCAAATCATATATGCTAACAACATTATTACAATCCATAATAATGTTCACAAATAAATAGTAAAAAAACTAAGTTATTATAACTAAGGCTTTTTATTTAATTTTTTTTTTATTATAAGATAGGACGTTAAGTGGCAGGGACATGTCAGATTTATTTATTTTTAATTACCAATTTACGTGATGGACACATGTGAAAAGTGTGTTGGGTCCGATTTGCGTGTTAGACACCGACACTGGTGGAGGAGAGTGTCGGTGCTTCATTGGTTGCTACAAAAAAGAGTTTTCAGCTACGTTGCACTGATACCAACACGGCACGATTTGTGACACCATTTGGACACTTGATTTGTCATTTAAAAGAAAACTATGACACGACACATTATTTTACTAATATAGAAATATATTGAGGATGTTAATCGTATAGAAATTAAATTTCATATTATATCAAACTAAAACAAATATCTCATATGAAGCGATAAACTCAAATAAGCAAGAAAACTCATTCGCGTTAGTTGTAATCATATATGCAAATCATGTTCACTTTTTACAATATATGGAAAAATAACTTAAGTCTTTTTATTTGAAAAAAATATTCAAAATGATTATAAAAATAAGACACCAAGTGTTGGGTATGACTCAGATTTATTTTTCAATTATTTTTATTTACCAGCGTGCCGGTCTTGTGTCGGAGGCGTGTTGTGTCTGATTCACGTGTCTGTCATGGACACTCTGTTGGAGGAGAGTGTCGATGGCTCAATGCTTCATAAATTTTAAGTCAATTTCTGTTATTCTCTGAAAACAGGACTCAAATATTAGCTATTGCAATCCTGCATAATTGAACATCTACTTTTTGATACTTCTATGATCCATGTTAATGACTATTGAATGCACATAATAAATTTGAGTTTTCTGTAGGTATATAAGATGCTGGGACTCAAAGACAGCTCACGAGATATACAGGATTACAGTTGGACTTGGAGGTTTGGGTAGCAAGGCTGAAGTTTGTGTATGGTCATTAATTGCTCTGAGGTAGTGTTTATTGTCTGGCATTTTCTGGATGTCCAGATGTTCATGATCTTACTTATTTAATAAGATAATGGAAACCACTCGCTGATAATTGTGTTTGGGTTGATTTCAGATCTGGAACACTTGTTAGCGGAGATAGTACTGGTAGTGTTCAATTTTGGGATGGGCAGCATGGAACACTACTGCAGGCACATACTTTTCACAAGGGTGATGTTAATGCTCTGTCAGCAGCTCCTAGCCATAATAGGGTGTTCTCTGCAGGTTCTGATGGAAAGGTAATGCATACATGGCTCTTTTTAAGGATGAATTTCTAGTATATGCTGTTAATGCTCTGTACAGATGTTTATCATTGACGAATTCGTTGTTTTCATTCAATAATTTTTCATGTAGATTTAATATCTCTTATTGAAGGCATGTTGCGCCTCTTTATTTATTCTGCAGGTTTTGTGCCATTTCACTCATAAATATTTGTTTATTATTTTTGTAGGTTATTATTTATAAACTCTCAAGCAATACAGTTGGATCCAGTGATGAGAAAACTTCTTCTGTAGTGATGAAGAAATGGGTCTATGTTGGTCACGTACAAGCTCATACACATGATGTTAGAGCTTTGACAGTTGCAGTACCAATCAGCCAAGAAGGTTTGTATTTTGTTATTTTTTATTAAGTTTTTTAACATTCATCTTTGTTGAGTGTGCTCATGAGAAGGAGGAGGATATGCTTTTGAAGTTTGTTCTAAATGAGTTCTTTTCATATCTATTGATGGACGGATAATTGTGACAAGTTGTGTATCTTAATTAAGAGGGTAGCTGTGTGTCTGTCTAGGCTTTTTTGAGAAATTAAGGATTGAGTGACAGTCTGTACAAACATTCTTAATTAGTGGTATTGTGTCCAAGATTGAGTTACAATGATAATCTGTTGTGTTGAGAGGTGCTGCTTCCCAGTGAAAGGATTTTTAAGCCTGTTTATTATTATCTCCAAGATGACAACACTTTTATGGATAGACACTTTTGTAATCTTACAGCAGAAAATCTGATTAAGAGATGTTGCCCCTCTGGATCTTATGTCACTGCACGTCTGATTGCTGCATTATTCTGGGATTTTATACTTGCTCAATGATTTGTGAGCTTCATGTTATTTATTGTTGACGTTAGGGCTACTTCAGAGTATCGACCGAAAATCAGCTCCTCGTGCTTGATATAGATATTTGAAAGGGGATTGTAAAGTAAAACCTTGCACAGTGGGGTGCTTGGTTTTACCAAAAACAAATAATTATTGGTTTGTCTCTTTGAGTAATTGAACTGTCTCACCAAGTGATCATGTATTTAATGCTTGTTTCGTCAAATTACTGCCAGTGTTGCTTGTTTCTTATATCCTGACTATTGAATTATCTTTTGTCATTTGCAGATGCCTTACTGGATGAAAATGTCAAAAGATTCCGTCGCAAAAAGAAGCCCATTGACTTTAGTTACCATAAGTGGGCCCATCTAGGTGTCCCAATGCTCATATCTGCTGGTGACGACACTAAGCTCTTTGCTTACTCTGTCAATGAGTTCACTAAGTTCTCTCCACATGATATCTGCCCTGCTCCCCAGAGAGTACCCATTCAACTAGTTCTTAATACGGTTTTCAACCAGATGTCTTTGCTTCTAGTCCAAGCTTCTGATACTATAAATATTCTCTCTGTTAGCTTAAAAAATGGTACTGCTCCTGATGTCAGTACTGGCCACTTTGAAAGTCATGCAACCACGGTGCTTGCAGCAAAAGTTAGTTGTAAGAGAGATCAAAAGATTGTGTGCAGTGCTATATCTCCTTCTGGGTCACTTTTTGCTTATTCGGACCATGTGAAACCTAATTTGTATGAGTTGAGTTGGGATGTCAAAAGTTTGAAGCGGGATGGCAAAATGAAATGGATTATAAATAAAAGGCAACTACCTGTGGAACTAACATTTGCCCACTCCATGGTTTTTAGCTTTGACTCCTCTCGGTTGATGATTGCAGGCCATGATAGAAGGGTATATGTAAGTTTTCCCTTTCAGTTCTTAAATTTGTCCATTGCTTATTATTTGTGCTGTTTAAATATATTCACACTTCTTGGTTTGGTAGACTCAGTTCAGCACATTATGCTTAAATAAGTGTCAGCTTCTTAATAATTGTTTGAATCCACATTATTGAATTCTATTTACATGAGTTATAATAGACAATCATGTATATTTGAGGATTGCAACAGTTATCAGTTTTTTTATTCTTATTTATTGGTTGCTTGATGGAAAATTGCCTTTCTGTTTTTTTAATCATAAGCATTTGAGTTCTGAGTGCACATTTTTTTTTTAATATTTCTATTGACATGAGTTGACTCATCCTCATGTATATGAGGAATGGAGGATACTGTGTAATTCAGGTGACCTCACCTAGCTGGACCGACCTATTGGGCCTGGCCATTTTATCCAATGTATTATTGTCCTTAATTGACTTTTTGGAATCAATCAAGTGATAATCATTTGTTTGGTTTTCTGTTCATATAGGATTTAGATGAGAACTGACTTTTTCGAACACATATGCTTCAATGTATATATATGTTTGGTTGATTCTGCATTACAATATGTAAATAAATTTTGTAGTTGTTGGGTGATTGCTTATTAATAAATGGAAACATCTACTGTTTCTTGCTGGTGTAAACCTTGTTTTCAAATGTAGTTGTTTGGCCGTCCTACAAAGAAACATTATTAGAATAAGATGTGGATCATAAAACAACTTCCAATATTGTGTTGCTTCACTATGGGGTTTGTATTTTCTCAAGAATCCCAAACAATGCCTTGTATCTTCCATGAAAATATTTTCCAAATATTTCACTTATTTTTTTGGCACTGTAAGCAAACACTCCCTGAATGGGTTATTTAACTCCATTCTGGGGATTTTTCTTCTTTTCTAGGTTGCAAAACAACCTTATTTTGACGGAATGTATATTTCGCTAATAAATTTTCTTGGGCTCACCCAGTGAAAACCCTATCCAGGAAGTTATTGTCCTGGAAACAAACAGAGCCTAGTATGGCAATAGCAAATAATGACAATGAAGTTGATTCTTCAAAGGAGAAGAATGAGATATGAAGAGGATGAAGTATTCATACTTCAGATGCCGTGGGACCAATTAGCAGCAACAACAGGTTGACTGTTTATCAATTTCACTTGTAAGATTTCTTTGCAGTTGCTCTTCTTGAGGAGTTCCACCATGCCCTATCTTTTGAAGGACAAAAATCGGACTCCAACTTTCTACTAAGAATTTTCCATACTTATATATCTTTGTGTATGTATCTCGTCTGTTTCATGTTGTTGAAATTATCCATTTTTTCTTGAGATGAGTTTAGTTCAGTTAGCGGCTTTGGAGGTGGCAAGAGAATGTGCGTCGCTGTCCAGCTTGGATGAGATGAGAACTATGACTCATTTGCAGGGGATGAGGCTCATATGATATAGAAGCCATCCCACTAATGTGAGTGGGGTTATTCCCCTAACAAAACTGAAGTTGAGATTCTGGTATCTAATATCAGTAGTTATCCGAATTGGAGTGTTGAAGTGTTGAAACTGGTATTTTATTGACTCTCAGGGTCTCATCTCATTGAGCTAAATAAAGACGAACTGACCGCACTTCTCTAATATTAGATTGAGATGTATCTGTCCTTTTTATTCCAATCATGAATTGATTGCAATAAAAAATGAAAATGTTTGATGTTTTGGTTTGCTTTGATTGTACATATTTTGTTTTCTCTCAGTTCGCATTTATTTAGAGCCAAGGCTTGTTAGTCACACTGAAATGCTACTTTTTGTAGCAGTTGCAAACTGGATCTATGGTAAATGGTGGTTGTGGATCGACAGTTCTTGCATATTCCATTTGGAAATGTTCTTCCTTCTATGCTAATCCATTTTTATAACCAAGGGGTGTGTAGTCTGGTTCTTTGGACTATCCATCTACAGACTCACTTTAGATGGACGAACAACTGTATTGCATGAACTGACTGGGCATGTAAAGGCTCATACCAGAACTGAATAATTTTTTTCAATATCTTAACATGCTCAAGCATAGAGTGTGGTATTTACGTGTATTCATAGTTTTTCCAATTAGTTTGTCATAGATTTGTCCTCCTATGTTTTCATTGATTACAGACATGTTTGTGGACTGATAAAACTGAAAACAAGCATTCAATTGTAGTGATGTTTATGCCTTGATGCCCATAATAGTGTGTTTTAACTTCGGTTAAGGGATTTTGCTTATGAAATTGTTGAGCATTTTCTTGGGGGTGGGTAAATTTACGTTTTTATATTGAACTATTTGTCCATCATTAGCTTCATTTTCATGTTTGGCTGTTACTACAGGTTGTGGATGTTAGAAGCTCTGAATTAGTACATACATTCACTCCTTGCCACGAGGAGCCTGACAAGGAATTGCCACCAAGTGACCCTCCCATAACAAGAATGTTCACTAGTTCTGATGGGCAGTGGCTAGCTGCTGTCAACTGCTTTGGAGATATATACATTTTTAATTTGGAAACACAAAGGTGCGAAGTCTAATGATTGTCTTCACTGGTGTTGCTGCTTTGCTGTCTAAACATTGTTTCCATGGATTGGTTTGTCTTATCATGATCTTCTATTGTTTGTTAAAGCTTTTACTTGTGTGTTTGACATTGGCATCAAATACATGGTATTGTGTCTTTTTATTGATGATAACTTCAACATGCATAGTGAAATTTTATGCTCGTTTTCTACACTCTTGATGGTTCATATTTGAGTCTTTTTTGCTTCTAGAGTATACTCAAATTAATTAAGCATATCAATTCCATGTAAGTTCATTAATGTTTTTGTTGACGGTTCATTAGTAGAGAGGTAGTTCATGGTTGAGCCTTTACATCTTGTTGGCTTTTCGTAAGTACACCCCTACTTTTTTATTTCCTTTTTCCTTGGGTTCCCATTAAGCATAGTGATTTTTGTTGTTAGTTGTATTTCCCCTTTTTTCTTGTTATTATTTTATTTGTGATAACATTTCCTTCTCACTTGTCCATTTTGATGCTCGGTTAATGCTTCTTCAGTTCCTTAGGATATTATAATTTTTTTATCAACCTAGTTATAATTTATAATTAATTTAAGAAATGTGGAACAGGCAACACTGGTTCATATCAAGATTGAATGGTGCTTCTGTCACAGCTGGTGGTTTTCCTCCGCAAAGTAGCAATGTGCTTATCATAACAACATCGACAAATCAGGTTTATGCATTTGACGTGGAGGCTAAGCAGCTGGGAGAATGGTCAGTGAGGCACACATTTGTGTTACCCAGGAGATTCCAAGAGTTTCCTGGTGAAATTATTGGACTGTCTTTCCCTGCCACCTCTAATTCAACCGTTGTCATTTATAGTGCCAGGTACACTGTATTCTCTCTGCTATTCTATGATTAAGATTCAACGTCTTATTGGCTTAGGTTTGAAGTATTAGAATAGTGACATCTGTATATTTGATTGCCATCCTAGCCATCACACATGCAACTGAATTATTTCCTTTTTGCTGGGTCAACTCTAGAAGTGATTACTGAATTGTCATTTTTTCTCATTGTCTGTGGTCCCAATATGGTGCTTATTTTCAGTTAGTTTGTTAAAAACTCTGTTGTCCTCATGGGAAGTAAGAGAGTCGATCTAGTGTCATAGATGCCCTCACCTATGTTGATGGACAATCTAATAGTCTTGATGGGATGGTTTGTGTTTTTAGTTCTTTAACTATGTTTTTCCCAAGGTCGGAATGGATGGTTACCTTGTGGTCTTAAAGTGTTCAAACAATTTGATCAGTTTTGAACGAGGTAATCCGCATGTTGTGGCAGGTTTTCTGATGAAACACGCATCTTGCTTGTGTCATTTAAAAAAGTATTGTGCCAGTATCCTTAAAAGAATTCGTAAACAACTGAGTTTAGATATTAGTGTGCACTAGTGCGTACATAGGGGAGTTAATTATGTGTATGCATGCTTGCTGTTTCACTTGGCTGATGACTGGTATCTTTGGTTTATTTGCATAATTTTTTCCCTTAAAAATGTTTTTGTGCTTGCTTTCAAAGAAAGCTCTTGCACTTGACATTTACTGGCATATGTGTTATTTTCTCATTGACATCTAATATTGTTTTGTGCTTCAGGGCAATGTGCTTGATTGACTTTGGGATGCCTGTTGATCAGGATGATGACCATGAATTAGCAAATGGTCCAGATTCTGCTTTGATAAAAAAGTTACAAGCCGTTAATGGTAGTAGACTAAAGCGCAAGTTGAAAGAAGCTTCTTTAGATACTAAATTGATTGGCAGGAAGAATTTCGAATTTTATGCTTTTAGAAATCCCGTCCTATTTATCGGACATCTTTCAAAAAATTGCGTCTTGATCATAGACAAACCTTGGTCGAACGTGGTAAAAGGTTTTGAAGCCCCGCCTGTCCACAGACATATTTACGGGACATAACTGGCTCGTCAAATACGGATGTATACAACTAGGAGGGAGAGTTCAAATGCGGCAATGCGATCCCACCCGGTATCAAAAGCATGTAACCTATTGTATTCCTCAAATGATTCTCGATTAGTAGTTTTTTCTCTTTTTCATTTACTGTCTACCATAATGCTTTTTAACATAGTACGAACTTACAACAAGATTGATGTGATTCTTTGTAGCAGTAAAAGTTTTGAGCAATTTTGTCTAGTGTGTACATTTTCAAACTATTTTACAATTTCAGAGAAGTATTGGTGGGTTGTGTAGGCCATTGACAGCATTAAAGATTCATATTTTCAGGTTATGTATCAATGTATGTATGTGTGTAGTGTCAATGGTGATTGCGAAGTGTTAGTGTAGTTGATGCGTGTAGTGTTGGAGTTGGGATATATTCCTGTGTCAATGATTGATGAATAATCAATTTTTGTGCTTCCAAGTGGTGTGTAGGTACAGAATCGGATGGTCCACTTCAGTTTACAGTCCCTACATCTACACTAACACACACTACTGTGTATTTTTCTTTTTCGTTTCCATTTGAAATTGCATGAGCACTTATCCATGTCATCGTTCTTATCCTCCTATTTCCCATTTCTCTTCCATTGTTCATGCATAAATTGTATTATGTCCTTTTCTATACTAACGCGTCATGTTCGTGTTGCGTGATTCAACTGGCTTAGTAATATTATCATATTTGAGTTTACTCGTTTATATTATATTTCACCTTTAGCATGACATAAACAGATAATACGAATTGACACTTCTACTGTTATTACTTCTTCCTCACACTTTGTTCCAAATACATGATTTTCTGCATTGGGCCACCTTTCTTCAATACATAACTCATGTGTTTATAACTTTTTCTTATTCCTATAATTTTTAGAAATAGAAAACCAAAATGCCTTAGATCTAATATTTACAATTACAAGATACTGATTATTTGGTCAATACCAAAAAATGCTTGATTATCATTTTATACATGAACAAAATTGTATGCACTCAAACCTAAGACTTGACCTTAAACCATACAATGTTTTCAAATACACATACAGTAAGCTTCACAAATGCTTGAATATTCAGTTAAGGTAAATTTTCCTGCAAAAAAATAAAATAAATAAAGGTTCAATCTTCCTAGAGAATGAAGGTAAATTATATATGGGATCTTGAGAGATCTTTGACTGGTGTACAAGAAACTGCCAAGCAACCTCACAGATGTGTGGACTGAAAGGATTAGCTAGCATTCAAGGTTTCTCTTTTCTCTTTTGTTTGATATGTGAATCCAAGGTAAATATAATAATATTGCATTTGAGATCCAATAATTGGAGTGTGATTGACAATTGCACACCAATCTCATGGGTTTTTATTTAATAATATTTTTGGAGTTTATTGGTTTCAAGTAGGGTTTAGGAAAGGACATGGCCATCCATAGGGTTTGTAATTTGTAATTGTGGGGTGTGGTGTAGAGGAAGAGGAAGAGAACAACAGGTATTTTCAAGTAAATCAAGAATGTGAATTGATGGGTGGGTGAGACTGTGTGTCCATGGCAGACTGGCAGTGATATTTTTATGAATGGTAGGGTTAATAATTTTAGTCCATTTACACTCCATTTTTTTTTTAATTTTTAAATTTTAGTTAATGTTGAGAGCTATGTTTCTGCAAATCATTGGACTAAAGA
>JAYMSZ010002421.1:0-12039 GCA_036897665.1 Pelargonium citronellum
GAGATTTCAAATGACAGCTCTTACCTTGTCATTTGAAATTCTATTATTTCCCAAACATTATATTTGTATTTCAAATCTAACATTTCAAATCCAAAATTTCAAATGCCGAATTTCAAATCAAATTCATGTTCCCAAACGCAACCTTAGATTAATTGTAATTCCTTATCATTAATTTGATATGTTATGTATAGGATTTATGCTTGACATACTATGCTACATACTGTTTCTAGGTGCAGTCCTGTTACTTGCCTGTGTCATATTGGTGGGCCTATTTGCTCTGCAGCATTGTGGCACCCACAGGGTAGCTTTTATATTTGCCCCAATTGTTATCATCTGGCTGGTATCAATTTTCTTGATTGGGCTGTACAACACAATACATTGGAACCCAAAAATTATTCAGGCACTATCGCCACATTATATCATCAAGTTCTTTCATGTTACTGGTAAAGATGGCTGGATATCTCTTGGAGGAATTCTTCTTTCCATAACTGGTATGTTGGATCTGGATATCAATATAAATATTATTCGGCTTTTGATATATCTATAATTAATCTCTAAGTCGATGCATATAGTTCATGCTTCTTGTCTTTATGACTGGTCAAGCTGAAGCCCTTAGTTGTTATTATAGACATTTCATAACTCTTTGAACCTCATAAAGCTGTTGGGCTCTTATCAGGTACTGAAGCTATGTTTGCAGATCTTGGTCACTTCACAGCCTTGTCAATAAGGGTGAGTTTCTAATGGGTCATATATTCTATTTGCTTAACTAATTAGATATTTAGATGAAAAATTATGGAAGAGAGTGGTCTATTAAGCAACTCAAGATATGTTTGTGCAAGTGTGGAACTCAAATTCATTTTTGCTTGTGCAGATTGCGTTTGCATTTGTTATATACCCTTGTTTGGTTGTGCAATATATGGGTCAGGCAGCATTCCTATCTAAAAACATTCAATCCATTCCGCACAGCTTTTATGACTCAATTCCTGGTTAGTGTTCAAGACACCAATTGATATTTGTCCCCAAACTCAGCTTTTGAATTAGGTTTGCCCCAATTTTGCTTCATATTATTTCATGTGCTGCAGATCCTGTATATTGGCCTGTTTTTGTTATCGCCACCCTTGCCGCTATTGTCGGAAGTCAGGCTGTTATAACTGCTACTTTTTCAATCATCAAACAATGTCATGCTCTTGGTTGCTTTCCTAGAGTCAAGGTTGTCCACACCTCGAAGCATATATATGGCCAGATCTACATTCCAGAAATAAACTGGATACTCATGATCCTGACTCTTTCTATAACTATTGGCTTTCAAGACACAACTTTAATCGGAAATGCTTACGGTAAGTCATTTTTCCGAAAGATTTCCTCGCCTTCTAGCGGTAGTGTCTTCTGGATGCTCATATGCTATGACATTATTGTGCATCAATTGTACAATATGTCGCATCTACTTTATTTGAGTTTTAGGTATAGGTTTTTAGATGCCTGCCCAGATGAGCTTGTGATCTCTAAATATGATTAGCTATCATGTTTTTGATTGACTACAATGCAATTCGATAACATAGGATAGGCCTTCTGTTTATACTTGTATACTATGGATATGGTTTTTGGTAGGTACTTCCTTGCATTTTACATTTATTGACATATTCTCTAACAGACTCGTCTTGCTACTCCTAACCTCCATAACCAAGAATAGAATTCTGTTGATATTGCCCTATTTTACTTATACGTGTTTGTGAAATATTTGTTTTTTAATCAGCTGATAGTGAAAGAAAGATATGTGTAGTTCTAAATGCACTATTGCACGCCTAAACCATTAGGGTTTTTAGATTGCTGGTCTTAATATTCAAATTTTCTTTTTATGCTGGTGACTGAGACCAGTACCAAGACTCGTGTGGTCATGCCACTCATATGAAGTTACTATGTGCAATTTTTATAGCAATGTCAGCTTGGGCTGGTTCTGAGTTCCAACTTCCGTTATCTTTATGAGTTGACACTTGTCTTTTGTCGTGACTTCTAATTATTGCTTTTCCTCTCCAGGCCTTGCTTGTATGACAGTTATGTTTGTTACAACATTTCTCATGGCACTTGTGGTAGTATTTGTTTGGCAGAAGAGCATGTTACTTGCAGCAGGATTCCTTCTCTTCTTCTGGTTCATCGAGGGTGTATATCTATCAGCAGCACTCATAAAAGTGCCTCAAGGGGGGTGGGTACCGTTGGTACTTTCATTCTTTTTTATGGTTATTATGTATGTCTGGCACTATGGGACTCGCAAGAAGTACAACTACGATCTGCACAACAAAGTTTCGTTGAAATGGATACTTGGCCTGGGCCCCAGCCTTGGAATCGTCAGGGTACCTGGAATAGGTCTCATATATTCAGAATTGGCAACAGGAGTACCTGCAATCTTTTCTCACTTTGTAACAAACCTCCCCGCGTTTCACAAGGTATTAGTCTTCGTTTGTGTGAAGTCAGTTCCAGTCCCTTACGTACCCCCTGAAGAACGCTTCCTCATTGGTCGTATTTGTCCAAGATCATACCGTATGTACCGCTGCATTGTGAGGTACGGCTACAAGGATATCCAGCGGGACGATGGAAACTTTGAGAACCAGCTTATACAAAGCATTGCAGAGTTCATCCAAATGGAAGCAGTTCAACCACAAATCTCCAGCTCCGAGAACTCATCATTTGATGGGAGGATGGCTGTAATAAGCACCAGAAGTGTTCAATCAACATCGAGCTTAATAGTATCCGAGGTAGAGGACTTTTGCATGAGCAGCCCAATGCAAAGCAGCAAATCCATAACCCTGCAGAGCTTAGGATCTGTTTACGAAGATGAGAATCCACAAATCAGGAGGCGGCAGGTGAGGTTTCAATTAGCCCAAAACCCCGGGATGGATATGGCGGTTAGGGAAGAGCTGATGGATCTGATCCAAGCAAAGGAAGCGGGAGTAGCGTATATAATGGGACACTCGTATGTGAAGGCGAGGAGATCATCCTCGTATTTGAAGAAGCTCGTGATTGATATTGGATACTCATTTCTTCGGAAGAACTGTAGAGGACCCTCTGTGGCATTAAACATTCCTCACATCAGCCTTATTGAAGTTGGCATGATATACTATGTTTAGTAAATTATAAGGAACTGATCACTTGATGGGATTGGGAGGAGCAAATGTAAGTGTAGCCAGTAGTGAATGGACAATAGGAAGCATGTAGGGCTCTTTTTTGGCTGCTCTTCCCATTTGTATAGAAAACATCAAATGCATTTTGTGAGCATCTAGTATTTTTTTTCGTATTTATGTTTCCATATATGGAATAATGATGAAACAATAATGGAACTGAACAGTGAATTGATTTCTTTGAGAGATTATCTGGCATGTTAGGTCCTTTAGTGTTAAATACTCTACGCGTGATAGCAAAATTACGAGACAAATTGAAACTCATTTCGTCAGTTAAAATTAATGAAAATTTCAGCCGTTTTCATCACCGTATCGACAACATGTGACTTAATATTCTATCAAAATTTAATAGTTTATTTTATTTATTTGATAAAGGTTCAAAATAAAAAAAATAAAATAAAATTAGCGGTAGTGTATGATGATGAGGTGGCTGAGCCTTCCTGCAAGCAAGACTGCAAGAGAGTCTCAAAGCCTCGCGAAACAAGGAGAAGCACTCTCACAAGTCACAACCTTCCTTTTATATCTCTCTCTCACTCACTTTTTCTTTTTATATTCATATATGTGTGTGTATATAAATAAGTTAAAGATTGGATTTTTCTTTTTCTTTTGGGAAAACAGAAACTTAATTAGTTGCTATATTGTTCACATTTTCATGGGAAAGGAGTAATGGAGCTGAAATCTGAAATGTCCACTCCCTCTAACCCTAACCAATCACAGGTTTGTGTTTTTTTTCCAGCTCATTGTATATGCCACAATCTTTATTGGATTACTATTATTTTTGTGTTATTTGGGTATGTTGAACTGCAATGCATGCCATGTGTTTGTTTAATGGTTTTGGGGTTCATGAGGTGCCAAAAGGAATTGCCTTTGCACTTCTTATTGGAAGAAAATCTCACAGAGATGAATGAATATTCATATACATTACCAATTATATGGTCTGTAACAAGTAACTGGTTTTAGTATTATTGATTCCATTCTAGTTTCAATTGAAGTTGTGCCTTTCTGCACTACTGGTTGGCTTTTTGCAAGATTGATTCTTTGTACGATTTATTTCATTTCATTTTGTGTGTGTGTGTGATGTTAGCATCGTAATTGAACAAACCCCGACTTATTTCCCTTTAAAAGTGGGTTCATAGCGGAAACATGTAGAATGTTTTGTCTCGGATAACTTAAGATGTTGAAGTGTAAGTATTAGCTCAACTTATTTTGTGGGTCTTGCAGCTTTGGTGGGTGAATATTTGGAGGAATCTGCTATTTGCGTACCAAAGTTTTGGTGTGGTATATGGGGACCTGAGCACTTCAACTCTTTACGTTTATACAAGCACTTTCAATGGCCAGTTGCAAAATTATCGAAATGAGGAAGCAATATTTGGTGCATTTTCCTTGATATTCTGGACCCTTATGTTGATACCCTTGCTCAAGTATGTCGTTATCGTATTGAATGCAGATGATAATGGTCAAGGTAGATTTCATTTTTTGGATTTTGTGATTCTATGGCATCTAATTGGGTACTACTTTTGATTTATCCTCTACTGGGTCTAATTATATTGCAACTCTTGACAGGTGGGGCTTTAGCTCTATACTCATTGTTGTGCAGACATGGAAATTTTGGTTTACTCCCCAATCATCTACCAGCTGACGAAGAGATCTCAAACTACAAATATGGCCACTCAACTCGAGATAGAACCTCGTCTGCGATGAAGAGATATTTAGAAAAGCATGAAAGCCTACGGCTAGCTCTACTTGTCGTTGTACTATTTGGTGCTTGCATGGTCATTGGTGATGGTGTGTTCACTCCAGCAATCTCAGGTGAGGTATATATAAGTTGTTATTAGGTTGGGATAAAAAATAGAAGTATTAAGTTGAAGTGTATATCTATGTGCATTTTATCATCCAGATATATAGATGATTTAGACTCATTTGGTGATTTTTTTAACCTCTTAGACAATACTATGTGTCTTGTTTGTTTGGTTTTCAGTCTAATATTGGTGTAAGCTGCAACTAGTGGCTTCATGGACTTTAAAATATGTTCACCATATTTGCTTCACCAAAATATTTCATCATATAATGAATTTATATAGTCTGGCCAGCCGCTAGCATGATTTACAAGAATAAAGGATTAGGTTTTCACAGTGGAGAATTATATAAAGCTATAAAGCTGAACACTTCTGTTGGTTTTCTCTCAGTGTGAAGGCAAGTCTTTGACAGAAATAAGTAATGTTTAGGTCACACTATAACTTACTTATTTGCTTGCAGTTTTGTCTGCGGTATCAGGGCTAGAGCTTGTAGAACACAAACTAACTAATGGTAAATCGATTTTCTGTTAATTATCAGCCATCTGCTCCAATACTTGATATATCTATTTATAAGATTTGTATTTGACATATTGCCCGTCATGTTTTTTATAGGTGAACCTCTCATTCTTGCATGTGCCATATTGGTGGGCTTGTTTGCCCTCCAGCATGTTGGCACTCACAGGGTAGCTTTTTTATTTGCCCCAATTGTTATCATCTGGTTGGTTTCAATTTTTTCTCTCGGGTTGTACAACACAATATGTTGGAACCCAAAAATTATTCGAGCCATTTCTCCACATTATATTATCAAGTTCTTCCAGGCAACCGGTAAAGATGGATGGCTATCTCTTGGAGGGATCCTTCTTTCCATAACAGGTATGTTTTTTCTGGATGCCAGTGGCATATTATTGCACATGTTAGATATATGCACAAACTATTGGATTCAATATGTGCAGTTTATCTTAAGATTCTTGTCAAGCTGAAGCTTAATTATTTTCAATCAGAAACTTTAAAAATTCTTTGAACCTTGTATTCTAGGTTACTTGGCAATTATATTATGGCAATTGCTAATTACTAAGCTTTTGGGGGGTATCACCACCCGTCAGGTTCTGAAGCTATGTTTGCAACTCTCGGCCATTTCACTGCCTCGTCGATAAAGGTGAGTTTCTAATGTGATATGTTATATTTACGAGATCCATCTTTTCTCTTCTCCGCCTTCTTTGTCTATTTTACACTCTCAAAACTGGATTGAATTCAATAATAACTACCATAAAAGCTTCTTCTATTGTATGTTAGAAAATTAGAGCGTAATAGCATTCACAATATGAACATATTTTGAATACCTCAAAAGATATATACCAAATGAGAAGAATTCGAATATGTCTACTTTTGTAGTTTATCCGACCATGGATGTCTATAACTCTGCATATATTAATTCATTCTTTTTTGTTTGTGCAGATTGCATTTGCATTTGTGATATACCCATGTTTGGTTGTACAATATATGGGCCAAGCTGCTTTTCTGTCTAAACGCATCGGCTGCATTCGTCATAGCTTTTATGACTCAATACCTGGTTAGTTTTTGAGGTATTAATTTCTATTTATCACAGAACTCTGATTTTGAATTTTAGTTGGTAATTTTGCTTTCTGTTGTTGCATATTCTTGTAGATAGTGTATTTTGGCCCATTTTAATCATTGCCACCCTTGCTGCTGTTGTTGGGAGTCAGGCTGTCATTACTGCTACTTTCTCAATCATCAATCAATGTCAAGCCCTTGGTTGCTTTCCCCGAGTCAAGGTTGTTCACACCTCGAGGCATATGCATATATATGGGCAGATCTACATTCCGGAAATAAACTGGATGCTCATGATCCTTACTCTTGCCGTAACTATCGGGTTTCAGGACATAATTGAAATTGGAAATGCTTATGGTAAGCCGTTTTTTTAGAGGTTTCTCCTTTATATGCATAGTCATGATTTCTAATTATCTTTTGGGGGGTTTTCTCCTCCCAAGGCCTTGCTTGTGTGACAGTTATGTGTGCCACAACATTTCTCACGACACTCGTCATGGTCTTTGTTTGGCACACGAATCTGTTATTAGCAGCCGGGTTCCTCCTCTTCTTCTGGTTCATTGAGGGCATCTACCTATCAGCAGCACTCGCAAAAGTGTCTCAGGGCGGCTGGGTCCCGTTAGTGCTGTCTATCGTTTTCTTGGCCATTATGTGTGTCTGGGATTACGGGACTTGTCAAAAGTACAACTACGATGTATACAACAAAGTTTCATTGAAATGGATACTTGGCCTCGGCCCCAGCCTTGGAATTGTCCGGGTGCCCGGGATAGGCCTCATATACTCAGATTTGCCTACAGGAATACCCGCAATCTTCTCTCACTTCGTAACGAATCTCCCAGCATTTCATAAAGTCTTGGTCTTCGTTTGCGTGAAGTCAGTTCCAGTGCCATATGTATCTCCCGCAGAGCGCATCCTTGTTGGCCGTGTTTGCCCAAGACCATACCGTATGTACCAATGCAGTATCAGATATGGATACAAGGATGTCCGAGGATATGACGGAGACTTTGAGAACCAGCTTATACAAAGCCTCGCAGAATTCATCCAGATGGAAGGTGTTGAAACACAGTCTGATAGATCATCATTCGATGGGAATAAGATAGCTGTTATAAGCACCGAAGACTCCCTATCTGTTTCGAGCTTTGCAGTCTCAGAGGTAGAAGACTTTTGTGCGGACAATACAGTCGAGAGCCTAGAATCTTTAACACGACATAGTTTGAGACGTCGTAATGATGTTGAGAATCCAAATACCGAAAGACAGGTAAAGTTTGAGTTACCGGAAAAAGGTGGGGAGACGGATCCTTTGGTAAGGGAAGAGCTGATGGAGCTGATTGAAGCTAGGGAAGCAGGAGTTGCATACATTTTGGGGCACTCGCACGTGAGGGCGAGCACATCCTCGTCGTTTTTAAAGAGACTTGTAATCGATGTCGGGTTTACGTTTCTTCAGGGTAACTGTAGGAAGCCTGCTGTGATTCTAAACATCCCGATCGTCCACCTTATCGAAGTTGGCATGGTTTGTTGTGTTTAGTTATGCAAAGGATAGATAGAAGTAGTACAATGGAAAAAAAGGAAGGTGTTATATAACACCATTTGTGTGTGTAATTGATCTTCCCATTTGTATAGAAATGTTGAAGTTTATTGTTTTCTGGTTCATTTTGTAGTATTGATTTCTTTTGGTTAGTCATTATGTTAATCTTCTCTTCTTGTTGGTCTTGCCAAAGTGTGGAGAACATTAATTTTTGTGAACACCATCAAGCAAATGAACCAGAAAATAACTAGTCTTTGCATAACTTAAACAGCAAATCAGAAGAAGGTAAAACACCCGGAATAATTTCTTAACTTTTGTGTTCCGACCCACTCTGGTATTCAAAGTGTTTTTTTAATTCAAAAGCTTTCGTGTTTCGACTTAATTTGGTCTCTGAACTTATTCTAACTCAAAACAGTCCTTGAGCTTTCAGATATTGACATGATTTGGTGCATGAACTTTTAATATAAGCTTTAAAGATAAGAACCATTTTAAGTCGATATTTGAAAGTTCAGGGACCACAATGAGTCGAAACACGAAAGTTTAGCTACTATTTAGGATTAAAAAAAAACAAGTTTATAGATCAAATTAGGTCGAAATACGAAAATACATAGATTAAATTGAGTGTTTTACCTCATAAGAAATCAATATTACTCAAAGCCATTTTATTAGTGTAGTTCCCAAACAGACCCTTAGTCTCTTAGTAAATACTATCACTTTTTTTTTTGAAGGGAAATATTTATATTATTAAATACTGGGAAACCGGAAAAACGTACAATCCATAACAACTAAAACTGAAACCAACCAAACTAAACGAACAAGCCAAACAAGATAGCTAAACAGAAAGTAACCTAGAATCTTAAGCTGTGGAAAACCACTTGAAGGAGGTTGCCCTTGAGATACAACCTCTAGAAACAAACCGAGGGCCCTGGGATAAACCTCCCCCCCGGATTGCCGAGACGGCCATAGGACCAACCGTCCCGAAACGATAACCTGGTGAAACAAATCCATCAAATAAACCTGAGCCAGCACCCACCGAACTTGAACCTCCCACAATCTGACTCCATTATGAGAGGTCCCCACATAATGTTCCATCAGATCAACTGAACCTGGCTGCCCAGGTTCGGTTCAAGCTCCATGCGAGCCTCCGTTCCACTACCCTCTCCTTCCAGCATCATAGTTCTTTTCCTCTTAAAAACTGCAGTTGTCTTCCTACCTGTCTCCGTACCGGACTCCATTGGAGTGGACTCTGTTGCCATAGCCGGAACCTCCACCTGAGTCGATCCAGCCTGTGTCTCCATGACGACATCCTCCTCCACCACCCACTCCTGAGCCAAGCTAGACCGGATCCATGGAGCCCCAATAGTAGGTCTCCTCCCTTTTGGCGCAACCAAATTTGGCCCAAAGGGCCTTTCCTGAACCAGTAACAGAGCCGGGATCATGCGGGGGCAGTCTTTCTCGGTGTGCCCTAACCGGCCACACACATAACAGAACATAGGAACATTCTCATATTGAAAGGTGATAATATGAGAACCAATCCCTGCAAATTCCAGACACACCTTCCTACGCAGAGGCTTCCGAATATCGAAGCGAACTCGAATCCTAGCATAAGAACCCCATCCCCCCCTGAAGTTTGACGGGTCAGCTTCCAAGAATTCCCCTACCACATTACCAAGGTCCTTACAGACCATCTCAGACACATAATTAAATGGTATGCCACTAGCCTGAATCCAAAGTTGCAGATAGTTAAGCTCGATGACAAAAGGATTGCCTCCAGATTGAAGTCGCTCAAGGATCAGAACCTTGCCTTTATAAGACCACGGACCCCGAAGATCCACCTTATCAGCGTCCCCCTTATCATAGAACTCGAACATATAACGAGTGATACGGCTCTTATTTGGAGAAGGATCATGAAGAACTTTAGCCGTAACCCCCTTCTTAGGACGCCACAGCCATGCAGTCACCTGTTGCATGTTTGCGAAATTGATCGGCATGTCTGTCAAAAAACGTCCCACAAAGCAAAATACCTCCTCAGCTTTTTCCACCGGCGTTACTCCGGATCCATATTTGATGGTGACCAGGTCATCATCAATCCCTAAACCCTGTATGCCCTGTAGAATGTCTCGCAGATTCTCGGTACGACTAGATCTGTCGTCTACTCCGCGTCCGCCACTTGCAGCCTCCCCAGCCATTGATCCCTCACCTACCCTCAACCCCCCTATTCCGACCAGCCTCCTCTCCCCCACCCTACCGGAAACCTCAGATCTGCCGGCACCGAGATCTCTGCCATTCCCTTGACCCCCAAGTATCTCCCTTCGCACTCCCGCTTCTGCCCTGGCCATGCAGCCCCGACCACCGTCCCTTGCCAACCCCTCTCTCTCCACCACCGTACCTTCCTCTCCTTCCCGCCCCATGCTTGTTACCACCGGTACCATGCCCTCATTATGCATGACCGAACCCTCTCCAAGCCCTGTCTCCGCACTCGAACCGCCGCCGGATACTCCCGTTACTGCCGGACCATGCTCGCCGGACGCCATTCGTCAAAGAGGCTTGAGCCGCCGCCGCAAATGTCACACTTAGAGAAAAACCTAAACTCTCCAAAGAGAGAACCTGACCACTTTTTTTTTTCTCTCTTTATCTCCTTGATTTCTAATTGCCATTTTTTTCACGAGTTTCGATGAATAATATTCAAATATTTCTATTACATATAATAGACTTGGTTATATTCTTTTCTGTGTGTATTTACATCCTTTGTTTAGGTGCATTTTTATCTCTGATCAAGGTAAGGCTCATTGCACCCCACTCGATTTCTTTACTTTATTATAAAAATCAATAGGATTCGGTGCTAACCCCTACTATGTCATGTAGTTTCCTTAATTAAAAAGTGAAATCAGATAAATATCTGATTTATATCTAAATTAGGAAAATAAATTAATGGATGTGTGAAATGTCAATCTATACATATCATTACCATCAAATCGAGAATAGATGTGCATCACCAAATCGAATATACATTATTTTTTAGCCAAGTATCCTAACGAAATCGAATATATCATATCTAGATTATTCTGTCATATCAACATTAAAAAAAATACCAATCTTTAGTGTTATAGATATAAAAATGCAAAATCAACAGTAATATTTTACTTCTCTTGTTCCCAACTGTAAAATTCAAATATATTAAAGTCATTGTATTTGAAACTTACCAAGTCAAATTTTGGGTATAAATAGGATGATTAGTAGCACATTGCAATTTGTAAAAGCTAAAAAGAAACAAGAAATCATGAATAGATGTAAAAGCTAAAGTACAATTTTTTCATTGTTCGTGCAGACGGCAGATAAAGTATTTGTATATAAAAGTACATTTTTTTCATCATATACAAACAATTTGCTCTCAAGTTGCTCACAAACGGCGAGCAAAGTTTTGCTCACAAATTGCTCGCTACTTGCGAGCAACTAGCAAACAAAATCGGGTTGCGAGCAATTTGCTCGAGAAAAAAAAAACACTTTTTTTGGTAGTGCTGATTTATATGAATAAAATGTGTAGGGAATAATTAGGAGATGATGAAGTTGGTGGATGCCAAATCTTGTATGGAAGATATATATAGAGGAATGTGCAATTCAGAGAAATGCAATGCAGATTGCGAAGCCAAATTTGGAGAGAGTAATTATGGAGAATGCATATCTTATATAACAATTGTACCTTGTCGATGCTTCTATACTTGCTGATCCTCTTTATAATTCATCTATTGTCGAGATGAATCAAAATTGATCTGTGGAAGTTTAGTTCATTTTATTCTTGATTTTCAGATTTTCTACTATACTTCTGCGCTAAGTTACCTAGATCGCAGAACGGTTCGGTATGCGGAATGAAAACAGAAACGGGAAACGTTAAAATTTTAGAGTTTGGAACGTTAGGGGTAGGCTTCTTTAGAACGTTAGATCAAAAAAAGAAATATATTTTTTTAATAAATAGATATAT
>JAYMSZ010002422.1:0-12038 GCA_036897665.1 Pelargonium citronellum
TTGTCAATGTACTTCTTGTATTAAATATGGCTTGATACAAGTGGGGAATTATAACCTTCTTCTTTTGTGTGTAGCTTTTAATTTTGTTTTTGAATGTCTTCTACACAATCTGATGATTTATCGTCAATACCATTTTATTTCTAGCCCTTGTGAATTCATGCTGTGTAATATTTTTTTTGAAGCACTATCATCATAATATCTATGTTTCTTACATATATCTTTAAGAATCAGTTCCATTTGCTTGTTTTCTTGCTTTCCTTGTGCAGGACAATCAAGGGCCGCTGATTTCCCTAATGATGGTGAAAAGGTATTTCTGATCTTCCGTTGGAGTCCTTACTCTTTCTCAACTGTTGGAAGTTATTATAGTAGAATGATATTGTTTTTCTTGGATACACACGTACTTTGGGTACTATTATTGGATTCATTGTTTATTGTTTATGTTCTTTTGGCCTGTTATGGAATCTGCACATCATTCTCATACCAACCTCTTTTCTGTTGTATTATCTACTTTACTTCACTATCATTTTTAGTGATATCATGCTACTTGTTTTTGTTTTTGCCCCTGAAAGTTTTTGCATGGTCCATTTTATCAACAGATTCTTCAAAACTATGAAAATATTCTTCGGACGAGCCAGGTCTACTTACAGGACAAGGGAAAGCTCAAAAATGCTCTTGGTGGATTGGTGCACTGCTTGTCTCTGTTACCATGTGACAAAAGAGAAGTTGACTCCTCGGAAGAAGTATGTTCTTGTTATCAATCACAACTTTCTATATGCACCTTTTGCGCTTCACATAGTGTTCTTGTGGAAACTTTTAGACCCTTGTACCTTTAGTCAAATTCAGTCTTGGGGTAATCATTTCTGTATAACTCTATCATTAAAAGTTGGACTACTAGTCTGTGATCTCTAGATGCCCAAGTTGATTATATGGGGGATTTCAAACCTTGCATTTTAGTTAGACAACTTTGAGTCTTTGACTTTGCCTTGTATCATGGTTTCCAAATGAAACATGTTCAGGAATCATGACGAATGAAAATTGTAAGAAGCTTTTGTTTGGAGTTGCTGAGTTAAGAGGGAAGGGTTAGCATTTTGTGATACAGGTTGCTGGTTGAAGAGTAAATAAATTCCTGAATAGCATCTGAGGCCTCATTTAGCTCAACTATTAACTTTGTTATGTCTGGAATCTATAGCTATGGCTATCCTAGTAACATTCTCATAGCTTGCTTGGTTACCTTTTTGGACAAGTATTGGATTGTGATGCTCTCCTTTGATTTTACAGGATATTGCTGGACAAAACGTGTTGCATGCTTTTGAGTGTGATGAGCCTACAGAACCTGCTGGTATGAGAGATTATCTCCTACCTTGTTTACATTACCTTATGTATTTCATTAATTTTGTCAACAAACAGGTCATATGGTCATGATTTATTAGTGTGCATGTGCAGTTACATGCATGCTTAAATACACCATAGATATAAGATAGTTTTACACTGATTGTCTCTATGCTACTTTTGTGCAGGGTGTTCTCTCATAGTCAATAAATTAAAGGACCTGGTTCCAATTTTAGTCAATTGTTTTCAAGTATTTGTTCCATTGGCTCATGCTATGCCAGTGCATGATGCACTATCATTTGATTGTATGCTGGGTTTACTTCAGAGCATAGATCTTGCAGTCAGGTACTTGATTGATGGGATGCAGAGGAGGCAACTGGAAGCACAGCCTCCTTATGGAGGAGATGATGCTACAATATGTGATCAAATAATCTCATCAGTATTATTGAAGAAGTTATTGGCTGTATTTCCACTGAATCCATCAAATAATCTTTCTGAAAAGGTGTGACACTTTGAATATCATTTTTTTTTTCAAATGATTATTTCATATATGGCACCTATTAATTGAGAAAAATTTTAAACCGTGAAGGGGAAAATTAGGATTGTCTTAAATTAGGACAAATTTTATGCACTACTTTTATAATTTGTTCGGACACTATTTATAGTGTGCACATCATCCATTACAATGTGTTATTTGTATACATTATGAGAGAGAGTTATCAATAGTTGAATTATGGCTCGTCTATTATGGTATGAACCTAAAATGTCAGCCTAAGTGCAGTGTATGCTTGCAAGCTGAAGTAGAGAGTTGGATTGTGTGCGTGTGTGTGTCTTTCACAATGAATTTATGTTCTTCATTATATCAGAAATTCCATGTTATTTGAGTCTGCTGCTGTTATTTCATTGGTTTGGTTTAACTTTACTTATTTGTGATTGGCAGGCTGATGATAGATACTTCATTCTAAACATTGTAAGTACGGAAATATTTTTGCACCTGTGTGACCGGATCTGCCCTCCTGCTGTTCTATTGGGGAGATTTCTAGAATTCATAGAAAATGCGTTGCTTGGAAAGGTTAGATTTTTTTTCAATAAATTGATCTCATAAAATTATAAAGCACCTGTTACATGCAAACTAATTGTGAGTGGGTAGCTTCTTAGAGCAGCATAACATGGCATAAAATGTTGCATACTTTGTGCAGTTACAGGTTCAAGGCTGTCCTGTGACTAATATAAAGGAGTCTTTCTTATTTTTAACACTATTCATTCACATCAATGATATAAATTTCACAATATCTGTTAAAAATATGGGTTGGAATATTTGTTTTGCAGATCTGCAGTGGAACAAGATCTAGTAAAGCAGTCCGGGAAAAGCATATACTTTCAATCATTCCATTTATTCCAAAACTTGTATCACGAGTGGCAGGGGGCTGGAAGGTTCGTCTACTTCAGGGTTGTTATGTGCATTTAAATATAAGTGATTACAAAGGATGTAAGGTCATCAAGTTATTTTGATTAAATTTGTTTCGTTTTATAAGTTTGTTTTGTGCAGATACCGGCTTTTCCTTTTTAGGAATTTAAAGATCCCCCACCAAAGAAATGAACTTTATTAATAGTGTGATATGTTTCAAACTTGCAGGCATTTACTGATTCATTTATGGGATGCCATGCCGAATCTTCCTTAAAATTGGCTTGCCTTTCTGCAATCCGACAAATGCTCATTCCAGTAAGTGCTTGATTCTATGCTTTCTCACTCAAAGCTTAGCCACCCCTCACCCCTCCCCACAGAGTAACTTGATTTGTGTGTGTGAATCAATAGGGAAAGGACATGCTGTGCCTAGCAAATGATCCGGACCTCATAGACCATCAGATTGCTTGGGTAGAAGTGCTTCCTCTGTTGCTAAACCTGCTTGGTGATAAGCACCCGTCACGTTCCCAGGTATTTGCCTAATCTACCTTACCTTTTGTGTTGGAATAGTAGGCAGACCTTTGGTCATGACGGATAGAAATTTTAACTTCAGCTTTCCACATTGTATTCTTTTAAATATTTCATTACTCCATGCAGGTTGTGTTGCATCTTATACTTCGCCTTGGGCAATACGCTTTGTTGAACCCTTCCCTTACATGGGCGTTTGATAACATACAAAACTCATTATGTGAATTCTACAGTACGCGTGGAGATGAAGGTATCAATCAATTAACAATATTGGTTTTAGGTAGTTGCGGACTTATATTTGTTTTCTTGTTTTTTTATTGCAGGAGATATAAACTATGGTCCTTTCATAAGACTTCCGCGAGACTCTCAAGAACTCGCTGTCTGTTGCCTTTACTATTTCTCTAATTTGGATTCTCAGTTGCTTACGTCGATAGCTTGTTGTTGCCTATGTAAGTATTCTCTGTCAGTTAGTTATTAGTTTTAGTCGTGTAGACTCTTTTGGTGCAGTAATTAGCTTCAATCATGGTGCATTTCTTATTCATTTTGATAATTTTGCTCTTGATACTTTTTAAGTACCAATATATATAAGTTGGTTATGCTTCACTCGCAAACTGCAGGCTTGGGCTATAATTGATTTATTAACTTAGTAGTTGAACTCTTACTTCCCATATACATCAAGGAACACTTTTCTTAAGTTAGCATGCTGCAAACCGAAATGTGCTATATTATAAACCGTTCTGTTTGATAATTTATATTGGTTTGGTTCATGAAAGAATGAAGTCTTAAGATTGGATGTACTTAATATAGAGGTGTCTGAAAGAGTTCAAGTGAAACCATTTACGTATTTGTCTTTGGGTGGAAAATTACTTCATATTACACGAAAATTTGGCTGTGAATAAAGGTAAGATATTCCCAGTTGAAAAGAACTAGATGGAACCATACATGTCCTTTTATCATTTCTATCATTAAAATGTGTACTTCATCTCATATATGCAAAGGATAACTTATAAGCTACTTGTTATGCTACACCAGCCCCATCAGAGTACTTGACTACTTGGAAACTTAATTTCTATATATAGCCGAACAGTTCTATAGGAATACTATGTTGTTTTTAATGTCTATATATGGAAATTTATATTTTATTGATGCTATTGTCTACTCATTGCAGGTCATGATTTGGAACCACTTGTTCTGTTCCGAATCATAGAGGTTTTGCATTCAGCCTATAAATCTGCACATATTCAGATTGCAGACCACATTAGTTTCTTCATCACTTTGCTCGCACGTTTCAGAGTTTTCCCTGGTATCTTTGAATATATTCTTAAGTGCAAATTCATCCATGTTATGATTATCAAATTTGTCTAGGTTACATCCATCTGAGCTTGTCTGATAGATTTAGAATTCTGATGATTTGGTTAATTCAATCTGAGAAGGGCTTTAATTTTTGCAGATAATATATATCCTGTTATAGAGAGCAATGCAAACATCTCGAATCGTGAATTTTTCAAGTCAGTCACCAGCCGTGTTTGCTCATACATGTCAGAAATTGGTGATAAGTCTCTTGTTTTTCAGATGGTAGAGAAAATAGTGATTGGTCAAATAGTAAGTGGTCTAGACTGTGCTTCATCTGTTTATGTATTTTTTTTTGTTCTGCTAATGTCCTTTAAA
Organism: Pelargonium citronellum; assembly: GCA_036897665.1. Taxonomy (NCBI): domain Eukaryota; kingdom Viridiplantae; phylum Streptophyta; class Magnoliopsida; order Geraniales; family Geraniaceae; genus Pelargonium; species Pelargonium citronellum. Next base: position 4,931 of record JAYMSZ010002422.1, read on the forward strand.
GTCTTGTACTTTCTTGGAATAGGCCTTACAGTTGCACCTTTTTTTTTTCAGTCACTAAAACCAGCTTTAGACAATGTGTGTGCAATGCTCAGAATGCTAATTATGCTGGACTCCAAACCCACAAAACTTGCTGAACAGAATATTATCACTCTAAGCAATTTCCTTTCCGGATATCTGATGGATGTTGTGCATGTAAGTATTTTATTTCCTGCTTAACATTTACTTTCAGTTTGTTTTAACTATGGAGTGTTTCTTATCTAATTGCTATATATATTTTCACGCTTATTTCATATCTTCCTTTTTAATTTTTCTAGCAGTGGTTAGTTCTTGATTCTCATTACAGTTACTTTGTATCGAGGAAAATGAGGGAAGCGGGGAAATCTGCTGATTAAAGTATTTTCCATTATTTTGACTGTAAAATGAGAATGAAAAGTGGATGGAAATGCTTCTGAATAAGGGGTAGTGTAATTACATATTAAATATATTTTTCTTTTGAGAAAAAATTCAAGCTTTTCCCATTTCTTCATGCAAAACCAAGAGAAAGTACATTTTAATTTTTGTTTCTTAATTTTGATTCATTCATTCCCTTTCATTTTTCTTGAAACCAAAATTGGCAAACAAGCTGTGAAGCAATCAGAGAAGACAAGTTGAAGTCCCCTCAGATTGACAATTGAATCTGTTACCTTCTGAAGAAGAGAGAAAGGAAATGACACTTTGCTTGATTGCTTAACAATTGGAAATTTGAATTTTTAGGCCCTTCACAGAACTAGTTTTGTGCTTCCTTAGCTTTACTAACACGTTTGCTTTATTGCAGTGCTTTCCAGAAGACACTGATGAATCCAGCCTCTCCATACGACTACGTACACGCCGCTATTATTTCCTACCTGGCCTTTTCTTGTTTGATAGAAGCCAAAAACTTCTGAAGCTTGCGTTGAGCACAATGGAATCATTGATTGCTGACTGTAGTGCACTAGTTTACTCTCGTAATTATTCCCAGTTTGCCACAGATGTTCCTAATAGGATAAATGCAATTGTGTCTGTCCTCCTACTGATTTGTAAGGATGCTAAAGTTCAGCGAGTTATTGCTTCATTCACAGATGAGATTGACCGTGTTTCACAGGGGATCAACCGTTTACAGGTATAGTTATGCACCTCATTTGTAACAATTAGAAATTTCATGATAAATATCATTATACTAATGACTGCAATTGTTAAAAAGATATTTAGAACATAAGAGGCTATCTGCTACTTTACTTTTATATAGAGAAATATAGTTTGTTATATTGTAATCTATGTAGTTTTCATATCAAATATCTGCCGGATTTATGCCTGTCTGCCACTGTGTAGTCAGATGATTTATAGATGTATAGTTCATTATAAAAGTCACATTCCGTTAGCGATATATGTTCTAAATTTACAGTGTCAATGACATCTCTAAGGAAAATCAGCAGAGCTTTAATAAATGGTGTGTGGAATCGTTATCTAAATAGCTTGATTTGGTATTTATGGATCTCATTATTTGCTGCCTCCAGGATAGAATGCCCCTGAATTGTATATAATGAAAAAGTCAAGTTCCGTTTCAATAGATATCTCATAAGTACACTGATAGTCTTAAAAAGAAGTCAGCTGGGGTCAGTAAGCTTTTAAGAAGCGCAGTTTGGGATCCAAGTAGGGATGCAAATGTAATTCTGTTGGCAGCTTGGATAAATTTGCGGAGTGATGCAGCAATATTTTTTTTCCCAAGTATTGCTGTCAATTTGAAATGCCATTTGTAGATCCTACTTAGGTCTGGTTTGGTAGAAGGTTCATGTTGTCACATTCTGTTCTTTTAATGTATTTTGTTTGAATCTCTTATATATGCAGTCCTCGAAGGAGATCAACATGACTATTGAAGAAAAACACAAAGTACAATGCGCATTTGATCTACTTGAGATTGCGAGAAGTGTCTTACCCAACAAAACGCTACCAATATAGGAAGATTTGTGTAAGCCAGGTTAGTCTTTTGACTTGAACTATCGTTGTTAGTCGTGTTTTTTTATAGTCCTCCAATTTTACTGCCATGTCTATTGAGTTTATTCAACTAAGTTGTTGCCATCAAATGAAGATATCTCGTAACCATTACATGGCTAGGTTGGAACAGGTCATTCTTTCCACCATGATGTATGGTTTTGATTCGCGTCACTAAAATATGCTAGTCATGATTCTTTCTGTCACCAAGACTATAGTGCCATCATTACTTGATGTATTATTCATTTATGAGTTATTGCATTTTTTCTTTGTTGGTGGTTTTCTTGTTAGGTATTTTCTTTCAGGATGAACTAGTTATTGATAGCAGTTGCCTGTAAAACATCTCACCACTTGTTTGCATTCTTGCAGCGGTATTCTTTTACCTGATGGAGTGAGTGAGCAGAGCACGTGACTAATAGAGAAGAATGCAATATCGAGTATTGACAGTCTCTTATGATGGATAGAGGCAGAGCTGCAAGTTAGGCCTTGATCTCATCGTCAATTTTGTAACTTAATTCTTCCCCCCTAGTTTTTTTACTGTTACCATGGCCGTTTTTGTTACCATCAGTTCGAGAAACCCAGAAGCAAAACATAGCATATTATATATTACATGTATAGCTAGTTTATGTTTTAAATTAAATTTGTTGAGATAGAATTTATTGATGCTTTTTGAAAACATTCTCAATACAGAAAAGAGTTACAATTTTCTTGTTCAGATGAACCAAGCTGCAAAACTTGAACATGGTTATGAAACTTTTTTATAAATTTTTCAGGTTGTGTTTTCTAGTTTGAAATTTTTTTCAGGTTGTGTAATTGCCTTCTACATCTAAATTTTTTTGTTATGTTCACATTTTCATATCTCATTCTACTATTCTTCGACTTGATAACGATCCCTAGGACATCTTATGATTCAATTTTTTCATGATTTACTGCACAAAAAATATTCTAATCACACATACATTGTAACCCCAGACCAGGAGGGGTCTCGAGTAATTTGAAGGCTGCATGCTCAAGTTGGTTTTGTGTATTCAATTATAAATAAATAAACATAAAATATATAATAATATCTCCTTATAGAGTTTTTTATTTTTTGAATAACAATTAAATTGGGATGAAATTCTTATCTTTTTAAGAGACCCAAACTCTCCTTAAGTAACCAACAGAACACAATTGAGAAAATCGGAAAATACATTTAGGCGGGAAGTTAACACTTTTGAGCTAAAGAAAACAATTTGGCGCCAAATCAGTGAAAGGCATAAACTGTTGAGAGACAGTAACGATTCTCAGAAGAATCCAAGACTAGTAGGAGAAGAATCATTCATGCAATCCAGAATCAGCGCCTTCTTCAAGCCCAAACCTAATACCCAATCTCCTTGCCCTCTTCCGGTCGCCGGAGCCACCGGCTCCGATGATGATCTCGCGCTTTGGGAGAACACAGACCACATATTCATCAACACATACAGACGCATCGCTCCAAAATCTGACAGGTGAGAAAATTCATCCGCTGAGTTCGATGTCATTGCTCTGTGTCCCTCGCATTTTGTTTTGTTGCTGAGAAAATTTGCGTTTTTTTTTTTTGGGTGCTATAGATGTGATGATATTCATAAGATTTCGATTGCTGAAACCTCGGAGGAACACATTTCAGAGGAGTTGAGATCGAGATCGAGATCGGATTTAGCAATTCCTGTGAAGACTCCAACCAAGAAGAGAAGTTATGCTCAATTTCATCTGGAGATGGGCCAGTCTGATTTTCTTCTCCTGGGATGCTCCACATGCGGGCTCAAGTATGCTCCCGGAGACGAAGGGGACGAGAAAGCTCACAGGACATTTCACAAAAATTACACTCACGGGCTCCAATTCAAGGTACATCAATGGTAATTTCTGTGCCTATGTGTTTCTTTGGTTTGTTTTGATGCTTGCTTTGTGTAATCGCTGTCTTGATTGTACAGGGTTGGTGCAACGAAAGGGTTGTTCACAAATCACTTTCCACTGAAGGTGGGCGCGTCGTTTTGGTCTTGGATTGTGACCCTTCTGCACACAGAAATAAGGTTTGTTTTGACATTTTTGCTTCTTAGAAGCTGTGTTGTGCAGAATTTGGATACAATCAATGTGTTTGAAATGTTTGTAATTCTTGGTACTAATTGTTTGTTGGACATATTGGCAGGTTCAGGAGGTTATGAGGATGGTGGAGATTGAGCTTGGTGGTGGATGGATTTTGCATCAGCACTGTAAAGTGAGTGGCCCTTCACATATTTGCATTAGAAAGCTCCTTTATCTAGTATTATGTGCACAATTAACTGCGTATAGGAGCGACTTACATATCTAATAGTCGACAAATTATGACTGGCTTGAGTTCACCTTGAATGTCTGAGAGTATTTGTATTATTTTCCCTAATGGTAGTCACAATTACAAGATCTTGGGGAAGTCTAATTAAGTTCATGCTAAATGACATGCCTTGAAAATGCAAGTAGACGTGATCTAGATTACTAACAAGCATATATAGGCCAACAATGTACAAGTTGTAGACTTACATGAAATATAGGATTGTAGACTAACAGTGAACATGCTAAACACTAACAGTTGATACTTTGTAGGCTTAAACTGACATCAATGCACTATTTAGCATGTATTTAATGACATATAAATAGGAGGATCCTAACATTTTAATGAGGCATTTCCAATGCTAATGAGACTTGTCATTTTGCCATTATTTGTTCCCCCTTTTGATTGCAAATTTTATTGGTTTATCAATTGTTTCTTATCCTTTTGTTTTTTAGGTTTATATGTTTATATCCTCTCAGAGGATTGTTGGCTGCCTAGTTGCGGAACCGATAAAGGAAGCTTTCAAAGTTATCTCATGCTCAGTGGATGGAAGATCTGATGGTGTTCATCCAAAAAAAAGAAGACCCATTTCAACCTCCCTCCAATTTGGGCAAATTAGCTTTCAAAGACAGTATGTGAAAACTGCATCTTCTACTGTTAGTCCTGAGGTATCAAGTGAAAACATTGGGGCAATCTTATGTGAAATGGATGCTGTGCCTGCTGTCTGTGGCATTAGAGCTATCTGGGTTACTCCCTCTAATAGAAGAAAACACATTGCTTGTCAATTGCTGGACGCTGCAAGGTCTGCTTCCTTACTCGTCCTTCATCGTTAATACTTCTAATCTCTCCTCTGCTAGCTCTTATTTTTTTCCTTCATATTTTGATCTTGCGGCGAACCAATTATTTCTGTTGTATGAAGTGTAGTCAATCTAAAAGAAAGTCGAATGGCCTTTATGCTTGTAGCCATAGTTACTTAGTAAGGATAGCATAAATATGTAAATTCAAGAAGGGAAAATAGAGAAAGTTGAATCATTAGATCATGATGCTTACTTGAGAGATAACTTAATGAGTAGCTCAGGTACATTTTGCGCTGTCCTTGCAATTTGCAACCCATAATTGTCTAATGTATTGGGGATTTTGTTCTATTTTATTTACATTAACATTTGCATTCAGAGTAGGTGATCTGGGTACATATTAATTGCCCAACTTTATGTTGGATTTTTAAGTTCAACTCCAATCTATGGGAAAAAATGTTTAGTGTAGATCTTAATTGACTGCTCCATAAATCGGATTTTGGATTAGAACTAAAAATATAGTGCAAATCCATGGAGGAAAATGGTTAAAAATGGAGCTCAAGACGAGGTTGAAACATAGAGAATAGAGACTCTCATCTCTTTGTTCTTTGTACTTTGGAAAGATGAAAGACCTCTTGGGTTTTTACATACCACTACACTCTATTGGCTTTCCTTGCAATTCGGTTTTGCATTATTTGTTCTTTGTTCTTCCTCGATGCAGGAAAACTTTCTGCGCGGGTTTTGTTCTTCAACAATCTCAGCTGGCGTTTTCTCAGCCAACTGCAGCTGGAAAGGCATTGGCATCCAACTACAGCAGCAGTGGATCTTTCTTGGTGTACAAAAGCAACAATGTGGAAAGCTTGGCAGATTAAAATTCACAGGTTCAGTCTCATCCCTTTGACATCTAACAATTCAATTCTACTTTCACGATAAATGATGATATCCATTTGATTTATTGATTCGTATTTGGATTATGCATGTATGAAATATGTGAGCTAATTGACCGAGTATTCATAAAACATCTTGTGGTAGAGCTATTTAGTTAGTAGCTTTAGGTTGAAGTCAAGATGATCAAATAATACTAAACTTTTTAAATAACTGATATACTATGCTGACATCTAATTTATTGACTAACCTAAAAAACTGATAATATCATGGAAATAATGAGACAAATATATAGATGGGCTCCAAACTGAAGACTTACCTTAAAAAGAAATGAAAATAGAAAAATCTACTGCATTTGAGAGGACTACTTGTCCAGATTACAGTTTTAGACCTTACATAAGGATAATATTTTAAGTATGTCTATAGATTAGAGATTTTCTTGGTTGGTACTTTTAATCTTTTGTAAGTAGCATTTATGTTCACTTAAGCCGTTAACCACTTAATTAAAGAATTTATTTCTAATTATGACCCCATTAATAGTATCAATACGTTACCTTTATTTTCTTCTTTCTTATTTTGTTAAATTCTCCCTGTATAAATGAAAAGAAATTTTATTCATCTAAGTTTTAAAAAATGTTTTTATTTTTTTTGAAAGATGGATTAATTCTAATTTTGAATTGATCAAACCATTTTAAAAGATGTGTGAGTTTTGATTTATGAGTTTTGCATGAAATGTGTGGGTTGCTTGCGGATTATCGACTTGAAACTATAATTTTGGTCACAAACTTGATTCAACATGAAAACAAATTGAATTTATTTTGTAAATTGGTTCGGTTATAGATATAAATATTCAACATCAATTAAATATAATTTAGAGTTATGTCTCTAAATGTTTGATGACAATGTCTTGGTAATTTTTTCTTTTATTTATAATGGAACATTGTTGAAAAATATAAATAATGAACTTAATTTTTATTTTTTTTGAAATAATAATGAACTTAATTTTTATTTATAATGGAACATTGTTTTATTTAATGGAACTAATGGAACATTGTTGAAAAATATAAATAATGAACTTTTTCAACGATTAAAACACTTT
>JAYMSZ010002423.1:0-12036 GCA_036897665.1 Pelargonium citronellum
CAATAATTGGCGGGCGATCAAAACATTGAGGTTTTAAAAATGAAAAACTCATTTTGAGTCTCGATGTAACGATAAGTTTGTTGTAGTGCGACATTCATCAATGTTAAGACAACATAATTAGATAGTTTTTTTTTTCATCTCAAAAACAAATGTATATATAAATGACATTTTTAAACTCCAACAATGATAGAAAACTTGTAGCTAGTTCTATATTATGGATTCAATAATAATTTAATGATTAAGCTAAACTAATTAATGTGATTAACAATTGATGACAAGTTGTGATTGTGATTGGGATTGTGGATTCTCTTACCCTTCTCCACTTCCTGCTCTGCAATATTCCCTGAATTGTGTGCACTCAGCTTTCACCTTTTTGGCTCCAATGCTGAATCAATCCAACAATTAATTAATTAATTAATTAATCCATGAAAATAATTAATTAATTATTGTTGGGTTAAAAGCCAACACATTAGAATATACTTTCCACTATATATAAATTATCATCAATTTTTGATGATAAAACTTTCATTACCTTGAGCTACTTCCCTTGAATTGATGCATGTAATTGTCCAACTTATTGAAGTCTAGAGGACCCTTTCCTCTGCATTAACATTATATAAACAATTTTTCTATATTAATTCACCATAAACGAATATGATTTTTATGTCTAAAATGATGATAATAATAATAATAGTAACAAAAATAAAATAACTCACAATGCTTGTTCTATGCTGAGAATTAGCCTTGATGAGTCCCTATAGTACAATGTGACAACCTCTTCAACGAAATTCGGGTTAGCATCATCCTGAAGTTCTTCCAATTGGATGAATTGTTCATCGAGAAATCCCTGCGAAAAGACCATCATAAAAACTTATCAGTTAATTATATACCATATAGCCTCTTAGGATGTGCATGTAAAAAAAGAGCGACTCGGTGCACTGTGAGCGAGGTTTCCACCATTGTGAAGTATGAGAAGAGTCATTGGTTATTGGAACATTTACATGGGAGCCAAGAGAGAGAGTAGGTTTCTCGTTGCTACCTACAGACACTGAACCACACCTCTGATATCACGTGACACGTTACTAACTCAAAACCCTAACATTTGAAGTGACACGAGATTTCACATTCTTTCAGTGTGAGATACACGTTTAGCAGTATTACCTGATCAAAGAGAGACTGCCTCATCTGAGCAACTTGTCTATGCATCTGCTGGTTTCTGTCCATGTTAAAAGAGAGAGTGAGTTTCTTGAAATAAACTTGATAGATGATAAGTGATATACAATATGTGAAGAAGAAGTAGGGTTTATATAGAAGAAAAAAGAGACTGTGCAGTGACAGTGACTATATGATTAAGATTCTAAACAATATAATATAATATATGTATGATGAGGTATTTGAGTTTTGGCAAGCAATTGGAATCTCTCAGACAAATGTCAGATTTGTTAATCATTTTCATCAACTCATGCATATATGTAGATTCTATATGTATGGAACTTTCTTAATTTTAAGTGAAATGGTTATGGAGTTGTGACATACATTGCGTGTTATTTACCCGATCTCTTAAACAAAGATTCTATGTGCAAAAGAAAACTCTTGACATGACGTTTCATGTCGTTGAATTTTATGGATTTTATATAAAAGTACGACACAACACCTACTGAATTTGCAATTGCAAAATGTTTCATGTCATTGAATTTTACGGATTTTATATAAAAGTACGCTGGTGAGAAAAGCTTGCTTCATATAAAAGATACAAGAAAAATTTCACTTCATCAATGATAACCATCTCGATATATTTTGTATTTGTATTTAGTTTTAGTTATGATATTAAGGAACGATTGATTGTAAATTTGTCGTAACATACACATATATAGTTTTTGTTTTTTTTTTCGTGACAAATAACCCCAACGCAATACACATTTTTCTCTATATAATATATGTATATTATGGTACAATGATTGAATTAACAATTATATTACTCAATTAATCCATATTTACCTAAACAAGCAAACAAATTGATGATGATGGAGAAAAAACTAAAAGTTCTAGAAATTATGCTTTGCTCCATTATCTTGATACTTTCACCAATATATCAAAGTGTGGATATTAAAAAAATGATTCTAAAGGAGCAGACAAAAATAAGGGCAAAGAAATGGTGCAATAAAAACATCTATCTCATAGGAATATTATCTATAGATCCACATAGGTACATGCATGTTTTATTAAAACCCATAATATATGGATCAAAATATTTAGATTCAAAGATTTTAAAAACATATATAATTTATATGCTTCTTGGTAGTGTTTGTTTGATATTCACTTTCTCATTGTGTCACTCGTTAGAGTATAAAATTAATAACTGGTCTTCAATTACAATCTTCATTTAATTGAATTCACCCTCTATATTACTATTAACTCCCGTCTTTTCGACTAAAATGTCACAAGTTTGAGTTTGAACTCTACAGACAATTGTTTGCACACCACCGATAAATAACATGTAAGTGACCAAATGTTAAAACTTTTTGTTGAATCACAACCAAACTCACTCGATACACTATAAACCTTTTGCTCACCCACAATCAAACTCTCCGAACAATTGCACACTACTTATCAATATCTATATTCGACCCAAGATCAAAACCTTTTGCTCAACCGCAATGAAACTCACCCGACAATTGTTTGCATAGTGTAATCGACCCACGATCAAAACCTTTTCAAACAGTGATATGATTTGAAAGAGAGAATGGAATCATGTAGGGTTCACATTTGATAAGACACTAGTTTTGATTACATACATCATAACCCTCCATCATGGAACAAATTAACAGCTGAGATATTCTTGTACAGGAGTCAACCATAGGTTAGAGATGGCACTTCCTAGTGCTCAATCATATATGATGTTTTGTGCTCTTCTTCTTTCACATTTTCATGAATGAAAATTTAAACGAACTAACGGCAAAAGAAACGTCACTAAGTTAAACAAGAACTATTTACGATGAGAGATGCTATCGATCACTTGTAATGTCATTGGAGAAATTGCATAAAGACATTGGAATCAACCTTTTTGCCATTTTAGGTTTAGAATTAGAAGATTTTTTTTTTGATACATTGAAAAAAAAAAAAAGAACAACTAGCTAACATACATCGAATGGTTTTGAGAGTAAAAGAAAGATACTTCTTTAATGGGGAGTGTCATTGTCTATGTAAATAAATCATTGTCACTTCCAAACCTAAAAGTGATTATAAAAATATTAATTAAACAAGTGATTATGGGTGGAGAATATTAACAAGAGTACACATGACAAAACACAAATAAGAGAATCAAAAGTAGCCAAATGAGGAAAGCAAATAATCATAAGACACAAATCTGAATATAGTGAGTGTAACCCTTGACAAGATGATAAGATCATTTCCACTTTTGATTCGGGTTTTATCGGATTCTGGTTGAGAAGGCATAATCCTAACCCTACGTGCAAAAGGTGTGGGTTGCAAGTTTACTAGTGAAGATCCACGGTTTGCCCGACCCAATATGCACATCTTACATGGGAATCCCGACACAATGTTAAGAATATTGCTACATTGCCACATTAAGGTAGAGCTGACAATTAGAATTTCGATTCGGGTTTTTATCAGATTTTGATTGAAAAGACCAAATTCTGACTCTACCTGCAAGAGGTTCGGCTTTTCCAACCCGTTATACACGTCTTTCGTGGCAATCCTAATCCAAAAATCAATTGGGTTTAATTTGTTTCACCCAAATCCGCAAAAAAAAAAAAAAATTGTACTATGGGTTCAAATTACCAACTCTACCTTAAAGTCACAAATTTGAGTATTAGGAATATCATTCTTATGTATACACATGCCTCTCGTGCAACCCACAATGGTGAGAGTCTCGTGCACTGAGAACCATTTTTCACAAAAATCCCAAATAATGATCTACACAAACAAGAGCCTTACCTTGCATGTATGAACAGTCCTTGTCATTGTCATCTTCCTCTGTCCTGCACTTTCTGCAAAAGCTTCAATTATTTACCAAGAACAAAAAAGAGAAAGAGTTGCAAGGTGTTACAAAAGAGAAAGAAGTGTCTGAGAAGAGATTCTTCTTCTTAATATTCCTCTGCCACACCCAGCTATGAAGTGAGAGAGAGAGAAAGAGAGGAGATAATATTTTTACACTTCTCTCTCACTTGTGTGTTGTGTATGGTCACATCTGCTTCTTTGTTAAAAGGGTTTCTATTGAGTGGGATCAGAATATATATGATTTTTGTTGTCCTTTTTTTCTTCATGGAATAGGTAGTGATTCTTTTTTCCCATCACTGTCTCCTATGTTGATAAGAATCCAACCCCTCCTGCACAGTATGGGCTTGCAACTTTGCATTTCACTGCACAGTGTGTGTGTGCATAACATTTACACCAGCAGATCAGTAAACAAGCTCTATATGGCATTTGCATAATAGTTTGGTTGTCACTTTTCCCAGCCAAATCAACCAAATAGGTTTGTAAAAAGTTATTGTACGAACGGTACAAGCTTAATCTAATCCTAACCCGTCACTGAAATTCGTTTTCGGATTGGATGGTAAGCCAAGTGGTAACACTTGTAAAGCAATAAGCAAGAGCATGCAAGGTGTTCGATTTTTTTTATGCTTGTGCAAGTATCAAGACAAGAATGCAGGTTAAAAGGTGTGATAAGAATTTTTCGTAAAAAGTAAAGGAGAGAGAGATGATGTCATTGCCAAGTAAAACTAGATTTAACTATTGCATGTCATTCGATTTTTTTATGCTTGTACAAGTATCAAGATAAGAATGGGTATTGTAAAAGACAAAAAATGAGGTCATTTCGGCTTGGCCAGATGTAGGATGGTGTGCGATTTACTACTTGAATCTAGCGATGATGTAACAAGGGCAAGTGAAACTAGATTTAACTATTACGCTATCATCGACCAATAGCACTAGTGCATGTAAGAAACATTTAAAGGCAAGTAGATTCAGTGACATCAAATAAAGGGACAAGGATGGGGAGAGCGATATGATACCATTTGTGCTAAAAGCAGAAGGTAGGATTGCCACATAGAAGAATTAGCTGCTTGCTCCGGACCTTCTCGAAAAAAATATCTTCTTTTCCTTCATCGGGAATGTGCTCATGAGAATAATCCAAAGCATGAGATGCAATCATACAGAAAATAGCTTTAAGGGTGGCTTTCTTGAGGCGCTTTTCGCAGATATTCCTCCTCGCAGCATCAATTCTGCTCATCTCCACTTGTATGGTAGAGAGATTGGCGAACGCGGCATCCCAACCATGGGCCAGCGCGCTTTAGCTCTCCTCTCCTGCCAAAATTTATCCATTTAAAACAGAATGAGTCACGATTGTTGTAGCAACAATAAGCGAACAAGGAAAAGAAAGAACATAATTGATGACAGTACATATTGTTTCCAACAGTTGCATTACAATTTGAAATCAGACCAATGCTTCTGATGCACCTATACATTACCTGAAGAGCCCATCAATTTCTTCAAGTTCTAGTCATTTTGTTCCCGAACCATTCACTTGGTAGGGTAAGATGCTATGCAATCAACAACATTGGTTTCATGAGTCATCTTTGGCCTAGTGGGCCGTACCTGTACAAGTCACTCATTTGATATCTTCAGCAAGTATAATCTGTTAAACATCAGAGATATTTTTTCGAGTAAGCTTCGATCGAATCTACAACCAAACCTGACTAATACCTTTAAGCCCCTAAATGATATCAGAAGGTTGTATTCATCAACTTACAGATTAAAATATAATTAGAAACATTTTGCAAGTACGAGAACACATTCACAAACTTTACCACAAGCAGTACTGCTGCATATACTTAAAAGTTTCATTTTAGCACCACAGAGTCTCAGTTCGACAAAGTATACACTTTATCAACTTTTGGCCAAGGCAGCGAAAACATAACATGAAAGTTTGATTACCATATACATAATTGACTGTGTACCAAACAGTCTAAACGGACCTTGAAAGTCCGGCTACCATATACATAAAACTGACACCATATTATTGTCATAGTACCAATGACGAGATGAGATGCCATCTCCATGTTAGCATCCGGGAGAAGGAAGTGAACCAATTTCAGGTGTGGCTGTTTGTTCGCGTCTTTTCTTCAGCAGTTTCAGGTCGACGACAATTACTGCAATGTTATCAGAACTGCCCGCTAGAAGAGCTCTCTCAAGGACTACCTGTGCAGCATATTGTGCTGGACGGCATGAACTCTCGTTTAGAGCTGAGAGCTTCCGTTGGTGTCTCAGTGTTCTGCGAGCTAACACGGCTGCCTCCTCGTTAGACATGACATCCCAGACCCCGTCGCTTGCCAAAATCAAGCATTCATCTTTTTCACTCCTGGCCATGAAAGTAACTTCAGGAACTGGAACGACCAATGGTTTCAGATTTAGATCACCTGCAATTTAGACAGATCAAAGAATATTAAATTAATGCAGCTCAATTAAATAAAGAAAAGTACCCAAAATACGCCACATAAACGGTGATGAATAGGATGGTGAATTCAAGAACAATTGACTGTTTAAATTACCTCCGCCAGATTCATTACCCAACTTTGAGCAATCAGCATACAAATGCAAAAATCAAGTTTTTACAGTCATTTTATTCTTCCCATGCTAACTACTATTGAATGCAACCAAGTGCCACATAATGGCCAGTTGAACCGATATCTTACTACTGTAACAGGTCCGTTTAGATTAGTGGATTTGATTTGAATTCCTGTATTTGAGCTAAATCCAATGTTTGGATGCACAAAGAATTTGGGTTTGGATTTGGCTCAATTTACCTTGTAATTTGAAATTCTATGGTTTCCCAAACATTATATATGTATTTGAAATACACCATTTCAAATCAAATTCAAGAATCTAAATGCAACCTAAATGTATAAAATTAGACTGTGCCCTGCATTTGTGTTCATGGCCAATACACTCAAGCCCGTGCAAGTGACCAACCTACGACTTAAGTATAAAGACGCAGAGGGAAAAATTCTACTCACCCTTAAACAGAGCATTTTATCCTAGTACAATGGAAATCCAATTGGCATCAAGCTGTAGCTATAAAATTATCCTGGCATGCTTCCATCATATATGGTCATAGATATGAATGCAGGTAGTAGAAATATCTAATTCTTTTCCAAGAGAAGTTCTAAGGAAAATGATACAAAGGGGACCTATTGCTTTATCCAGAATCAAGGAAAAGGGTGTAATGCAACCTTAATTCTTGGTTTATCAAGAAAACGAAGCGTACAAATAAAAAACGTCCTACTGCTTTCCTGGAAAGACCAAGTAACAACCTAGAATACTGATAAAAGAACAGTGGAGTGTGGAATGTCCTAATCAAAATGCACCCTGTTGCATCCATACCCTAACATCCCACGGCACACTGAGGCTCAGAGAAAGATAAAAGATGGTGGCACACACGAATTGCATTCAATGTGACTATCCTTGACTGTACTATGTGCAAATGTCCCCAGCGTTGCTCAAGTTTGAAAACAGTACAGAAAATACAAATGAACATTTTATGGAAACATAAGATAGTGCATTAAAAGGTTAGCAATTTACTACCATGAAAATTAAAATATAACCTATAAAAAAATTAATGCCAAACCAAAAATGCATACAAGTAGCTATAGAAGAAACAAACCTATTGCTCTTGTCATCGCAAGAACACCGTCTACCCTTAGACAACCCACTGATAGAACTTTGCCACCTGCATCACAGATCCTCTCTGCCTCATCTTTTCTATTTAGCTGCAAAAGAGCCAACGTGAATTTTTTTTAATGGTTAAACAAGTAAATCAATGTCAGCATATGAATGGACACAATGGATTGCACGTCTAGTGTATGCATATTGTAACATGCTGGTTAGACAATAGATAAGAGCAGTAATGGAACCACCATCTAATATGAGACACAACAATCCAGCCCAGACAATGTAAAGTCCATGCATAATTTAAAATACAAGAGCAAAAGAAACACAAAAGTCCATGCACATTCAGCCACTAAAAAGAAGAGATTAAGTTACCACAATTTTAGCATGGATTGGAGAGAAACACAAGCTTCACTTGAGAAGTTATAGTTTGAGCCATGTTCACATTAATTTTTATAATGGGATATAATTCTATGGAATAAAAATAGTTAAGGATCTTCAGCATGAGTACTCAAATCAAAACTCTACTAAGATAGAACAAAGTATCAAATGAAATTAATGCCTAGCAAAGACTTAGATAAATTCCCAAACACTTCCATTTAAGCTCTCAATTTCCCATATAGGTCTAAAAACTAATTAATCAATCAAATCGACAGATATTTTTAAGGGTGTGTTCTTAGTTTCTAGAAAATAATGATGACAAAAGAACAACAGTTAAAACTTAAACATCAATTAAGTGCTCTTGGACTCGCAAATTCAAAGTGGTGAGTGCAGAAATAGAATTGGGAACACACCTTATGGTCAATGGTCAAGGGGATTGCTTCAGTCCCACGACAGAGCACAGCCCTAGAATCACCGCAATTGGCAATAATGATCTGGCAGGCTGAAAGAACCACCACCAAAGCTGTTGATCCAACTGAGGGCGGTAGAGCATCATCACAAACAACACTATCTGCCATCGCATAAGCCCTAGATAAGGCAACTTCCCACCTTCGACTCCATTCCTCTTCACGACCTCTCTCCCACTCTTTTGCAACCATCTCATGGAGCCATTTTGCACAGTAGTGACTCACCTGGAAAGAAAAAAAAACAACATAACAAGTCCCGTTAAATGTTAAAAAGTTTCTATACGCATTTAATTACTATAAGTAACATTGACATGGTGTTGAACACGTGGTATCAAGTGATGAACTCCAGATAAGCTCTATTACGTAGCCAATCTTTGTCCGTAGTGAGCGTGTCAGATTATTTAATACACACTTGTTTCCACTGATGACAGACACCAGTATCGAGACTTGTAAAATAATCCAAAAGCCCAAATATATTCTTTTAACTTGGGCCCGAGAACAAGGAACCGTGACTTGCACATGTGAACAACTATATACTAGTATAATTAAAATAACAGTGTAATGAGTGGATAAAATTAGGCCAAAGGTAGACATCACCTAGAATGCTATCTTTGGCCACATTTGCTCCATTCATTAAGATCCCAGTATCTCAAAAGCGGAAAAGCCCAAATTCTTAAGCTCGCCTTCTTTGTATATCTAACCACCCAACTCCTAATTCCCGTGGACGTACTAACTTTCCAAATGTTTACCTTCCCAACCTACAACAACTACGCTAAAAGTTTCATGCCTACTCATCAAACATCGTACAAAACATTTAAAATGAAACTCAGGCTATCATGAAGGACAAAGGGAGCAATATACCAAGACAAAAATCATAGTTCAAATTTCAACAGCCAGAAATGGAAATACGTAGAGATGACAATTTTGCACTTTAGGCAATGTATCTACTAAAAGAGAGATTTAAGATGTCGCACATAAAACTGTATCAGGATTAATTAACATTACTAAACAAGCACACAAAAAGTTCCCAAAGCCTTGGCGTATCTTGGATGAGAATTCTACCACTCAGTTAAGAGGATGCTGCCCTAGGTATATTGGTCAAGGCATACTTAAGCACCAAAACACGGTACATGACAACAGAAAAGGTGAAAGGAAGTACCTAATCTTGTTAGAAATATGAACTCTTGGAAATGTTTTTATTGGCTAGCCATTGTGGACTATTATTTTGTACTGGGAGATTGGAAAAGGAGCGTTCGGTTTGCAAATACGAAACTTCCAGAGCAGTTTGGTGACGTGAAGAAGACCATCAACAAAACTAGAGTCCTCCCATTCTCAATTATAAAGAGATGGAATGAAATTTCAAGGAAAGGAATCTATTGACAGATTATCAAGATCTTTGTTTTCATTCTATGACTTTGCGACAAGAATTCGGGCATCACTGAGTCTATTGAGAAATTTGATGAGCCTCAAGCCAGCGTGCAATTTATGGTACAACCGTACAAGCATTAGGACCACATAGATTTTTTTAAGAAAATAGAATGGTTACTTTTATTGGATACTAAGGCGGATTCCTTCGTGAGGAAAGATCAATTAGAGAAAGTTATAATGAGTGGAGCGTTCCTTCTTTTCATTTTATCCCTCTTCATCTGTACCTCTACTCTGCTTCTCTATATCCACCTATTATTGGCTTATTGGTATTTTCTTCCCTCTTTCATAAATGTAATCTATATTCCAAGAATCCTATAAGAACAAGGCAATATTGGCAATGTCTTAGACTCGGCAACATGAACATCTAAACTGCAATAAAAACATAAAACTTCAAAGATAAGATAGCCCATGACCCCAATGTAACAGTCTGCAACCTCCCTATAAAGAGCAATAACAAATTGAAAAGGTAGAAAAGATAATATCATATAAATGGCATTAAAAGACCAGTGTACTTAGAATTGATAACATTCTAAGAAAATCATTTCAAATGGAGTACCTGACTCTATAATCAATATCACTCCTTGGAACCTAATTTATACTCTTAGATTCTTAGTATATGTGTTTATGAAGAAAACTACCCAACATTCAATATGATGTTGATGAACCTTCCTTCAGTAACTTTGTCAAAGACGAACGATACTTCAGCCGATTACTTCCCATGAATTCACACAACTAGTTGTGCATGTTTTGAACGCCAACAATCCACAATTTCCCATTCACGAACATTAAATCTGTATCTTCCGTATCTTCCTCCTTCAAAACCCTCCAAACTTTCAGCACAAAGACCCTTACTCAACCAATAATCAATGAATTAGGGATTCCCAGCATGAAACCAATTGATCACTTCTATCAGATCGCAACAAAAACGCTTGCATTTTGCCCCTTGTCCGAAGATTTTCCTCGGATCAAATTCATCAAATCACACTAATGCAATTGCAATTGTTAGCATTATAATTCCTCTTATCACATTCATCATATATAGTTTTCATTATCTAATATCTCTCCCTCTCCTTTTTTTCTTCTCCAAAATAACTAACTAGCAATACAATTTGGTCTGCCAAAGAATTATCAGTAACATATATTCATCAAGAGAACACAACAAGCCACATTCATCAAATCACACTCATGCAACTGCAATTTGGTCTGCTAAAGAATGATCAGTAACACATATTCATCAAGAAATTGTAACTAAAATGCGTTTGCTCACTCTACTCTATGAAGCACCGGTACTCCAATTTGAGCTGAGTACCGGCACAGGATACGAATCCGGACATCCGGCACCAGTACTTACCTGTCACGTACCGATTCACGGTTGAATCGGCTACCGGATCACGTTCCCGGCGGCGACGACACATCTTCCCGCCAAAAACCTTGTCGGTAACCTTAGTGCCTCTCTTTTGCTATCCGTACAAACGTAGGTTCTAAGATGGATTCGAAATCTAGGAGATGGAGGATCTCGGAGACACCAAGAAGCGGTTTCTCTATGGTGAAGGGTGTTTTCGGTATTTCAAGTGTGACACAAATAAAATGACAACTAGGGCCGTAAATCTTTCTCTCTCGAGTTTTAAGGCAACGACATTTTCTGATACTTGAATTGGATGTTTGATATTAAGCTGGAACGACTTTGTATTTCTACAGAATTGATCATTCTTATTATGTTGATAACCCGAGTATATTCGAACCGTTGAGAAAAGTTCATGCTAGTAGACAATTTGGGCCAAAACCGGTAGACGCCATAAAACTTAATCCGACTAACTTTTAAGTCATATCACGTCGGTGTAATCACGTGAAAACTTTGGTTAAAATATGACCCGTTCCACATACAGGAGAACTATAACCTCTTTTGAGACTAATTCGGGCCAGGACCCGAACAAATTCAACCCAATACTGTTGTGATTTGGCCCACACTTTTGGACCATGGCCGGGTATGGATAGGCCCAAAAGGATGCTTGTTTCTAAGGCCCAATGTGAGGAGCATGCACACGCGTCACAACATGGGTCGTCCACCTGGCAC